>JANJGN010001294.1:0-5000 GCA_026770705.1 Isurus oxyrinchus | reverse complement strand
CAGCATTTTAAACACACAAGCACACATTCACTCATACACAATCAAACACACAATCAAACACACACTCACACAAACACTATCAAGCACACACACTCACTCAATCAAATGCTTGCAGATATTCATTGACACAAACACACACAAATACAAACACACACGCACATGTACACACACAAACACACAGACACTCTTTGACACAGACACACACAAATACAAACACATACACACACACATACGCACATGCACACAGAGACTCACTGAAGACACACAAGTAGAAACACACATGCACATGTAAACACACAAACACACACACAGTCATTGACACAGACACACACAAATAGAAACACACATACAGGTGTACACACACAAACACGCACACAGTCAGCAACACAGACAAATACAAACACATACACACATACACAGGCTTACAGAGACACATTGACACAGACACACACAAGTAGAGACACATGCACATGTACGCACACAAGCACACACAGACATTCACTGACACAGATGCACACAAATATAAACACGCATGCTCACATACACACGTACACGCACAAACAGTCATTGACACAGACACACACAAATACAAACACACACAGTCATTGACACACACAAATAAAAACACACATGCTCACACACACACATACAAACACACACACAGACACAAACACACAGACATGCACACACACACATACACACACAGACACATGCGCACACACAGACACAAACACACACAAACACATGCACACACACTAACACACACAAACACATGCACACACACATACAAACACACACACAGACACAAACACACAGACATGCGCACACACACAAACACACACAGACACATGCGCACACAGACACACACAGACACATGCGCACACACAGACACAAACACACACAAACACATGCACACACACTAACACACACAAACACATGCACACACACAAACACACACAAACACATGCACACACACATACAAACACACACACAGACACAAACACACAGACATGCACACACACACATACACACACAGACACATGCGCACACACACAAACACACACAGACACATGCGCACACACAGAAACACACACAGATACATCCGCACACACACACAGACACACACAAACACATGCGCACAACACAAACACACACAGACACATGCACACACACACAAACACACACAGACACATGCGCACACACAGAAACACACACAGATACATGCGCACACACACACAAACACACACAGACACATGCGCACACACAGACACACACAAACACATGCGCACACACACACAGACACATGCGCACACACACACAGACACACACAAACACATGCACACACACAGAAACACACACAGATACATGTGCACACACAGAAACACACACAGATACATGCGTACACACACAAACACACACAGATACATGCGTACACACACAAACACACACAGATACATGCGCACACACACACAGACACACACAGACACATGCGCACACACAAACACACACAGATACATGCGCACACACACACAAACACACACAGACACATGCGCACACACACAGAAACACACACAGACAAATGCGCACACACAGAAACACACACAGATACATGCATACACACACAAACACACACAGACACATGCGCACACACACACATACACACACAGATCCATGCACACACACACACATGCACACACACACAGACACACTCACTGAGCTAAGTGACAGGCGATGAAATATTGTTTACTTTCACATCTACCAGGCTGTGGTTTTTGCAAAGGCGTTAGAGAGATTGGGAAAGCAAACTGGGCGAGGGGGGGTGGGGGAAGGGTAGGGATGTTGGATGAGCTTATGTTGTATTTTAAAAATAAAACAGCGAATATTGCAGAGAATTGAGGGTTTGTTTTGCAATCGAGGTGGTGACTGGATTCAGAGAGAGAGAGAGAGAGAGGAACAGAGGTAGGGAGAGGGGGGAGAAAGGGAGAGGGGGATAAAGGGATAGGGAGATGCAGAGAGAGGGGGAGAGACTGAGAGAGAGAGAGAGAGAGAGAGATAGAGAGAGAGAGAGAGATGGAAGGAGAGAGATGGAAGGAGAGAGAGAGAGAGATAGAAGGAGAGAGAGAGAGAGAGAGAGAGATAGAAGGAGAGAGAGAGAGAGAGATGGAAGGAGAGAGAGAGAGAGAGCTGGAAGAGGAGAGAGAGAGAGAGAGAGATGGAAGGAGAGAGAGAGAGAGCTGGAATGAGAGAGAGAGAGATGGAAGGAGAGAGAGAGAGGCAGAGAGAGAGAGAGAGCTGGAAGAGGAGAGAGAGAGAGATGGAAGGAGAGAGAGAGAGATGGAAGGAGAGAGAGAGAGAGATGGAAGGAGAGAGAGAGAGAGAGATGTAAGGAGAGAGAGAGAGAGATGGAAGGAGAGAGAGAGATGGTAGGAGAGAGAGAGCTGGAAGAGGAGAGAGAGAGAGAGATGGAAGGAGAGAGAGAGAGATGGAAGGAGAGAGAGAGATGGAAGGAGGAGAGCGAGAGAGAGATGGAAGGAGAGAGAGAGCTGGAAGAGGAGAGAGAGAGAGATGGAAGGAGAGAGCAAGAGAGAGATGGAAGGAGAGAGAGAGAGAGAGCTGGAAGAGGAGAGAGAGAGAGATGGAAGGAGAGAGGGGAGAGAGAGATGGAAGGTGAGAGAGAGAGATGGAAGGAGAGAGAGAGAGCTGGAAGGAGAGAGAGAGAGAGAGATGGAAGGAGAGAGGGAGGAGAGAGAGATGGAAGGTGAGAGAGAGAGATGGAAGGAGAGAGAGAGAGCTGGAAGGAGAGAGAGAGAGAGATGGAAGGAGAGAGAGAGAGATGGAAGGAGAGAGAGAGAGAGCTGGAAGAGGAGAGAGAGAGAGATGGAAGGAGAGAGGGAGAGAGAGATGGAAGGTGAGAGAGAGAGATGGAAGGAGAGAGAGAGAGCTGGAAGGAGAGAGAGAGAGCGATGGAAGGAGAGAGGGAGAGAGAGATGGAAGGTGAGAGAGAGAGATGGAAGGAGAGAGAGAGAGCTGGAAGGAGAGAGAGAGAGAGACGGAAGGAGAGAGAGAGAGATGGAAGGAGAGAGAGAGAGATGGAAGGAGAGAGAGAGAGATGCAAGGAGAGAGAGAGAGAGATGGAAGAGAGAGAGAGAGATGGAAGAAGAGAGAGAGAGATGGAAGAGAGAGAGAGAGAGAGCTGAAAAGAGAGAGAGAGAGCTGGACAGGGAGAGAGATGGAAGGAGAGAGAGAGATGCAAGGAGAGAGAGAGATGGAAGAGAGAGAGAGCTGGAAAGAGAGAGAGAGATGGAAGAGAGAGAGAGAGATGGAAGGAAAGAGAGAGAGAGAGCTGGAAAGAGAGAGAGAGAGCTGGAAAGAGAGAGAGAGAGATGGAAGGAAAGAGAGAGAGAGAGAGAGAGAGATGGAAGAGAGAGAGAGAGCTGGGAAGAGAGAGAGAGAGAGAGAGCTGGAAAGAGAGAGAGATGGAAGGAGAGAGAGAGATGGAAGAGGAGAGAGATGGAAGGAGAGAGAGAGAGATGGAAGAGGAGAGAGAGAGATGGAAGGAGAGAGAGAGAGATAGAAGAGAGAGAGAGAGAGCTGGAAAGAGAGAGAGATGGAAGGAGAGAGAGAGATGGAAGGAGAGAGAGAGATGGAAGGGGAGAGAGAGAGATGGAAGGGGAGAGAGAGATAGAAGAGAGAGAGAGAGAGCTGGAAAGAGAGAGAGATGGAAGGAGAGCGAGAGATGGAAGGAGAGAGAGAGAGAGATGGAAGGAGAGAGAGAGAGATAGAAGAGAGAGAGAGAGATGGAAGAGGAGAGAGAGAGCTGGAAGGAGAGAGAGAGAGAGAGAGATAGAAGAGAGAGAGAGAGCTGGAAAGAGACAGTCTCTGTTGACCAGCCCTCTCTCAGTACCTTGTAATTCTCCGGAGATCCCAGTGCTTCTGGTCGCCATGCCCAGCTCCTGCTGCTCCTGCTCCCGACCCCCTCCCGTGCTCTGTCCCTGGTGCTGATCCACTCCCCGATGGACGGCCGGGGAACATGGGTCTCTCTCCCAGCCCAGCCTCCCGGAGACTCTGACTTCACCCCGTGCGGAAACCGCGGAGCGAATTGGGCTGAGAGGCGTGAGCAGAGAGAGAGAGAGAGAGAGAGGCAGAGAGAGAGAGAGAGAGACAGAGAGGCAGGGAGAGAGAGAGGCAGAGAGAGAGAGAGAGAGAGGCAGAGAGGCAGGGAGAGAGAGAGGCAGAGAGAGAGAGAGAGGCAGAGAGAGAGAGAGAGAGAGACAGAGAGGCAGGGAGAGAGAGAGAGAGGTAGAGAGAGAGAGAGAGAGAGGCAGAGAGAGGCAGAGAGAGAGAGAAAGAGAGAGGCAGAGAGAGAGAGAGAGAGAGGCAGAGAGAGAGAGGCAGAGAGAGAGAGAGAGAGAGGCAGAGAGAGAGAGAGGCAGAGAGAGAGAGAAAGAGAGAGGCAGAGAGAGAGAGAGAGAGGCAGAGAGAGAGAGGCAGAGAGAGAGAGAGAGAGGCAGAGAGAGACAGAGAGAGAGACAGAGAGAGGCAGAGAGAGAGAGAGGCAGAGAGAGAGAGAGAGGCAGAGAGAGAGAGAGAGAGAGAGGCAGAGAGAGAGAGAGGCAGGGAGAGAGAGAGGCAGGGAGAGAGAGGCAGAGAGAGAGAGAGAGAGAGAGACAGAGAGAGAGAGAGGCAGGGAGAGAGAGGCAGAGAGAGAGAGAGAGAGACAGAGAGAGAGGCAGAGAGAGGCAGAGAGAGAGAGAGACAGAAAGACAGAGAGGCAGAGAGAGACAGAGAGAGAGAGAGGCAGAGAGAGGCAGAGAGGGGGGAGAGAGAGAGAGGCAGAGAGAGAGAGGCAGAGAGAGAGAGAGACAGAGAGAGAGAGGCAGAGAGAGGGAGAGAGAGAGAGGCAGAGAGAGAGAGAGGCAGAGAGAGAGAGAGGCAGAGAGAGAGAGAGAGTGGCAGAGAGAGAGAGAGAGGCAGAGAGAGAGAGAGAGAGGCAGAGAGAG
>JANJGN010001293.1:147500-152500 GCA_026770705.1 Isurus oxyrinchus | reverse complement strand
AAAGGCTTTGCTGAAATCCATATAAACTACATCAACTGCACTACCCTCACCTACACACCTGGTCACCTCCTCAAAAAATTCAATCCAATTTGTTAGGCGTGACCTCCCTCTGACAAAGCCATGCTGAAAATCCCGGATTAAAGCACAAATATTTAAGAAAAAACTGCGGATGCTGGAAATCCAAAACAAAAACAGAAACATCTGGAAAAACTCAGCAGGTCTGACAGCATTGGCGGAGAGGAACACAGTTAACGTTTCGAGTCTGAATGACCCTTCAACAGAACTAAGCAAAAATAGAAGAGAGGTGAAATATAAGCTGATTCAGTGGGGAGGGTGGGGTGGGGGGGGGAACAAGAAGAGCTGGATAGAGGGCAAGTGATAGGTGGAGATAACCAAAAGATGTTATAGACAAATGGACAAAGAGGTGTTGAAGGTGTTGATATTATCTAATTAAGGGTAGAAAGCAGGACGAGCAAGGTACAGATAGCCCTGGTGGGGGTGGTGTGAGGGGAAGGGATTGAAATAGGCCTAAAAGGTAGAGATGAAACAGTGGATGGAAATACACTTAAAAATAATGGAAGTAGGTGGGAAAAGAAAAATCTATATAAATTATCGGAAACAAAAGGGGGGATTGGAAAGGGGGTGGGGATGGAGGAGGGAGTTCATGATCTAAAGTTGTTGAATTCAATATTCAGTCCGGAAGGCTGTAAAGTGCCTAGTCGGAAGATGAGGTGCTGTTCCTCCAGTTTGCGTTGGGCTTCACTGGAACAATGCAGCAAGCCAAGGACAGACATGTGGGCAAGAGAGCAGGGTGGAGTGTTAAAATGGCAAGCGACAGGGAGGTCTGGGTAATGCTTGCGGACAGACCGAAGGTGTTCCGCAAAGCGGTCCCGGATCAAACCTTGCCTCTCCAAGTGGAGATAGATACTCCCCTTCAGAACTTTGTCTAATAGTTTCCCTACCACTGACGTGAGACTCACTGGCCTGTAGTTCCTTGGCTTATCTCCACAACCCTTCTTCAATAGCGGAACCACATTAACTGTTCTCCAGTCCTCTGGCACCTCCCCCGTGACCAGAGCGGAATTAAAGTTTGGGTCAGAGCCACGTGACCCAACAAACTGGCGATGAGGATAAAGTGAGGATATCACAAACTGGCGATGAGGATAAAGCGAGAATATCACAAACTGGCGACGAGGATAAAGCGAGGATAAGACAAACTGGCGATGAGGATAAAGCGAGAATATCACAAACTGGCGATGAGGATAAAGCGAGGATAAGACAAACTGGCGATGAGGATAAAGCGAGAATATCACAAACTGGCGATGAGGATAAAGCGAGGATAAGACAAACTGGCGATGAGGATAAAGCGAGAATATCACAAACTGGCGATGAGGATAAAGCGAGGATAAGACAAACTGGCGATGAGGATAAAGCGAGAATATCACAAACTGGCGATGAGGATAAAGCGAGGATAAGACAAACTGGCGATGAGGATAAAGCAAGAATATCACAAACTGGCGATGAGGATAAAGCGAGAATATCACAAACTGGCGATGAGGATAAAGCAAGAATATCACAAACTGGCGATGAGGATAAAGCGAGGATAAGACAAACTGGCGATGAGGATAAAGCAAGAATATCACAAACTGGCGATGAGGATAAAGCGAGAATATCACAAACTGGCGATGAGGATAAAGCGAGGATATCACAAACTGGTGATGAGGATAAAGCGAGGATAAGACAAACTGGTGATGAGGATAAAGCGAGGATAAGACAAACTGGCGATGAGGATAAAGCAAGAATATCACAAACTGGCGATGAGGATAAAGCGAGAATATCACAAACTGGCGATGAGGATAAAGCGAGGATAAGACAAACTGGCGATGAGGATAAAGCGAGAATATCACAAACTGGTGATGAGGATAAAGCGAGAATATCACAAACTGGCGATGAGGATAAAGTGAGGATACGACAAACTGGCGATGAGGATAAAGCAGGGATATTACAAACTGGCGACGAGGATAAAGCGAGGATATGACAAACTGGCAATGAGGATAAAGTGAGGATACGACAAACTGGCGATGAGGATAAAGCAAGGCCACAACAAACTGACGAGTATAAAATGAGGATATAACAAACTGGCAATGAGGATAAAGTGAGGATACAACAAACTGGTGATGAGAGTAAGATAATGAACAAAAAAATCCAGAGGAATTAAATTGGGCTGTACCTCGCACAGTAGTAGTAAGTTAAAGCTGTGTTCAGATTGACGAAGTAATTGCCTCTCAGAATGCTGCAATTCAGAAGAATTGATTCTTTCAACCCAGCCACGGACAATTGGTTTCATTACATTGAACGCCTTGCATTCTTTTTCCAAGCGAACAAGAACGACGGGGGGAAGAGAAGAGGCGAGCGATTCTCTCGCCTACACGTGAGAATAAAGCCTACGGCTTGATTCAAAGTTTGACAGCACCCAGTGCCCCAGAGTGGAAAAAGTTTGGTGGACCTCGTGAAGGGTCATCACTAGGACAAAGCCCTCGATAACAATGCAAAGGTTCAAGTTTAACTCAAGGAATAGACCCCAGCGAGGGAGAGAGTTCCCTGTTATGTGGCAAGTTTGAAGCAGGTAAAGGAACATTGTGAGTTTGGTACATCTCTAAACCACGCGCCCAGAGATCGTTCAGCGTGGGGCGTGAGTGAGGACATGATTCGGAAGAGAGTTGGGATTTCGGGAAGGTGTTAGAGATCTCGCCAGCCATGGAAAGCACAGGAAGGGATTCAGAAGCCGTAGAGGGAGCGCAAATTGGCGCCGACCACCGCACCGGGTGGGAAACCCCAGCCTAAAAGGGGGCGAAGATGCAAGACTCTCCGAGAGGCGGGAAACAGACCCCCTCCGCCCCCCCCCAAACGAGCTAGCGGACAGATAAAAAGAAATGACTTAGCAGCGAAAACAAGGGAACAATTTCAATAGAGATGGAAAGAAGCTGCCTTTTAACGCTTGGCAGTTTGAAAAATAAATCGAACGCTTTGATTGTCATCGAACATGATGAGGCAGTGCGAGGAAAGATTCAGGCAGACCCTCACACAAAAGACAAGACCCAGCGAGATCGACAAGGTCAGAGATCCTGAAGCAACAGGTTCCGATATTTAGTCCTCGTTTAGTGTGAGGGTTGGAAAGACTGAACCAATATTTGTCTCAGTGAAAGTAACTGGCAGCCCCGTTAAAATGGAAATGGACACAGGAGCTCCCACTCCAGCAACTGAGGGAACACACCTACGGATACCTGAGTTATGGTGAACCGAGGGTGTACCTACCCCACAGGGCCTGCAGCCGTTCAAGAAGGCGGCTCACCACCACCTTCTCAAGGGGGCAATTAGGGATGGGCAGTAAACGCTGGGCCCAGCCACATCCTGGGAATGAATAATGTTAACAAATGACAATAAACGGATGCTAAAAACATAGACAGGTGAAGACATCTAAGTCCGAGGCAATAAGCGGAGTAACTGTCCATCACAGGGGCGGTTGGTATTGAGGGGAAGAGGACCCCAGCCTCCCAGAGCGAAACTGGCTGAGGGAAACCAGCCTGGATTGGCCAGCGAGATTCCAGAAAGGGAGCTGGAAGCGTTGCCAGTTTCGGGACGGGAATGGGTGAGGACTCAGCGACCTGAGGAGAAGCAGTTACCTCAAGTCCAAGTCTGGACGGACAGCAGGAGGAACTGGGAGAGGGAGAGAGAGAGAGAGAGAGAGAGAGAGAGAGACGGCTCGATGTCAAGAGTTCGGGGACGAGGTGAGAAATCTTGGCAGGGAGAGAGGGGAACCTGTCCGAAGACACTCCCACGTGACAAGGTGCGTCTCAGGCCAGAGTCTGTACCTCTGGAAAAGAGAAACAGGCAAGAATTCAGCCCCTCTCCGAACAGAATGAAGGCAGAGGGGCATGTTAGTGGGGGCGGTGAAAAAGGCACATGGGACACTTGCCTTTACCAATCGAGGCACAGATTACAAAAGTAGGGAGGTCATGTCGGAGTTGTATAGACCCTTGGTGAGGCCACAGCTGGAGTACTGTGTGCAGTTCTGGCCGCCACATTATAGGAAGGATGTGATTGTACTGGAGGGGGTGCAGAGGAGATTCACCAGGACGTTGCCTGGGATGAAACATTTAAGCTATGAAGAGAGGTCGGATAGACTTGGGTTGTTTTAGTTGGAGCAGAGAAGACTGAGGGGCGACCTGATCGAGGTGTACAAGATTATGAGGGGCATGGACAGGGGGGATAGGGAGCAGCTGTTCCCCCCTCAGTTGAAGGGTCAGTCACGAGGGGACATAAGTACAAGTGAGAGGGGGGGCAGGAGGTTTAGGGGGGGGATGTGAGGAGAAGCTTTTTTACCCAGAGGGTGGGGAGGGTCTGGAATGCGCTGCCTGGGAGGGGGGTGGAGGTGGGTTAGCCTCACCTCCTTTAAATGTGTGTGTGTGTGGGGTGTGTGGGGTGTGTGAGGTGTGGGGGTATCGGGTGTGTGGGGGTGTGTGGGGTGTGTGAGGTGTGGGGGTATCGGGTGTGGGGTGTGTGGGGTGTGTGGGGTGTGTGGGGTGTGGGGGTATCGGGTGTGTGGGGTGTGTGGGGTGTGGGGGTATCGGGTGTGTGGGGTGTGTGGGGTGTGGGGGTATCGGGTGTGTGGGGTGTGTGGGGTGTGTGGGGTGTGTGGGGTGTGGGGGGTGTGTGGGGTGTGTGGGGTGTGTGGGGTGTGTGGGGTATCGGGTGTGTGGGGTGTGGGGTGTGTGGGGTGTGTGGGGTGTGTGGGGTGTGAAGGGTATCGGGTGTGTGGGTATCGGGTGTGTGGGGTGTGCGGGGTGTGGGGGTATCGGGTGTGTGGGACGTTCCTGTAAGAGTTGAGGATACTGGTCTGCAGGCACCACCGAAGCGGCTGATGTTCAACCACCTGCAGAAAGAGAGGTTCCTGACAGAGTCTCTGAGGTTGTGGGGCTGGGACATTCCACACACGTAAG
>JANJGN010001293.1:7500-140000 GCA_026770705.1 Isurus oxyrinchus | reverse complement strand
CGTCTCTCTCCCTCTCTCTGTCGCTCTTTCTCTCTCTCTCTCTCTCCTTCAGTGTCTCTCTCTCTCTCTGTCGCTCTTTATCTCTCTCTCTCTCTCTCTCACCGTCTCTCTCCCTCTCTCTGTCGCTCTTTCTCTCTCTCTCTCTCTCATCGTCTCTCTCCCTCTCTCTGTCGCTCTTTCTCTCTTTCTCTCTCTCTCTCACCGTCTCTCTCCCTCTCTCTGTCGCTCTTTCTCTCTCCCTCTCTCTCATCGTCTCTCTCCCTCTCTCTGTCGCTCTTTCTCTCTTTCTCTCTCTCTCTCACCGTCTCTCTCCCTCTCTCTGTCGCTATTTCTCTCTCTCTCTCTCTCATCGTCTCTCTCCCTCTCTCTGTCTCTCTCTCCCTCTCTCTCATCGTCTCTCTCCCTCTCTCTGTCGCTATTTCTCTCTCTCTCTCTCTCTCTCACCGTCTCTCTCCCTCTCTCTGTCGCTATTTCTCTCTCTCTCTCTCTCTCTCACCGTCTCTCTCCCTCTCTCTGTCGCTATTTCTCTCTCTCTCTCTCTCTCTCTCACCGTCTCTCTCCCTCTCTCTGTCGCTCTTTCTCTCTCCCTCTCTCTCATCGTCTCTCTCCCTCTCTCTGTCGCTATTTCTCTCTCTCTCTCTCTCTCACCGTCTCTCTCCCTCTCCCTGTCGCTCTTTCTCTCTCTCTCTCTCTCACCGTCTCTCTCCCTCTCTCTGTCGCTATTTCTCTCTCTCTCTCTCTCTCTCACCGTCTCTCTCCCTCTCTCTGTCGCTATTTCTCTCTCTCTCTCTCTCTCTCTCACCGTCTCTCTCCCTCTCTCTGTCGCTATTTCTCTCTCTCTCTCTCTCTCTCACCGTCTCTCTCCCTCTCTCTGTCGCTATTTCTCTCTCTCTCTCTCTCTCTCACCGTCTCTCTCCCTCTCTCTGTCGCTCTTTCTCTCTCTCTCACCGTCTCTCTCCCTCTCTCTGTCGCTCTTTCTCTCTCTCTCTCTCTCTCTCTCTCACCGTCTCTCTCCCTCTCTCTGTCGCTATTTCTCTCTCTCTCTCTCTCTCTCTCTCACCGTCTCTCTCCCTCTCTCTGTCGCTATTTCTCTCTCTCTCTCTCTCATTGTCTCTCTCCCTCTCTCAGTCACTCTTTCTCTCGCTCACTTTCTCCCACATTCTCTCTGTCTCTCTCCCTCTCGCTCTCTGTCGCTCTGTCTCTCTCTCTCCCTCTCTCATTCCCTGTCGCTCTGTCACTCATTCTCTCGCTCTCTCTCTCCCTCTTTCTCTCTGTCGTTCTCACACTCTCTCACACTATCTCTCTCTCTCTCTCTCTCTCTCTGTCGTCCTGTCACTCTCTCTCTCTCTCTCTCTCTCTCAATCTTGCTTTCTCTCCCTTGGTTGCTGACACATTCTGTTCAGTGACCTGATCAGGAAATGAACATCCCACATTTCCGACCTCCCCTGGGTCATGTTCTCACAGACAGAACTGCTACCACTTGTATTGCTCATGGAATTTCTGCCTGCGCGTCACTCTCCCTTTCACATACCCACCTCACATCCACATTCCCAGACAGCAACAAAGGCTGGACACACACACAAAACCATTGTCTCATCGAGGAAGCATTCAATTTCCTAACCAGATGACTGAACCCACAGCTCCTCCTCCACCGTCAAGATCAAACAGTCCTAGGACAGGTCCCGCAACGGGTCAGATACAGAGTAAATCTCCCTCTACACCGTCCCCATCAAACACTCCCAGGACAGGTCCCGCACCGGGTTAGATACAGAGTAAATCTCCCCCTACACTGTCCCCATCAAATACTCCCAGGACAGGTCCTGCAACGGGTCAGATACAGAGTAATGCTCCCTCTACACTGTCCCCATCAAACATTCACAGGACAGGTACAGCACGGGGTTAGATACAGAGTAAATCTCCCTCTACACCATCCACATCAAACACTCCCAGGACAGGTACAGCACGGGGTTAGATACAGAGTAAATCTCCCTCTACACTGTCCCCATCAAACACACCCAGGACAGGTACAGCACGGGGTTAGAAACAGAGTAAATCTCCCTCTACACTGTCCCCAACAAACACTCCCAGGACAGGTACAGCACGGGGTTACATACAGAGTAAATTTCCCTCTACAATGTCCCCATCAAACACTCCCAGGACAGGTACAGCACAGGGTTAGATACAAAGTAAATCTGCCTCTACACTGTCCCCATCAAACACTCCCAGGACAGGTACAGCACGGGGTTAGATACAGAGTAAAGCTCCCTCTACACTGTACCCATCAAACACTCCCAAACATGTCCCGCACTGGGTTAGATACAGAGTAAATTCCCTAAACACCGTCCCCATCAAACACTACCAGGACAGGTAGAGCACGGGGTGAGATACAGAGCAAATCTCCCTCTACACAGTCCCCATCAAACTCTCCCAGGACAGGTACAGCACGGGGTTAGATACAGAGTAAAGCTCCCTCTACACAGTCCCCATCCAACACTCCCAGGACAGGTACAGCACGGGGTTAGATACAGAGTAAAGCTCCCTCTACACTGTCCCCATCAAACACTCCCAGGACAGGTAAAGCACGGGGTTAGATACAGAGTAAATCTCCCTCTACACTGTCCCCATCAAACACACCCACGACAGGTACAGCACGGGGTTAGATACAGAGTAAATCTCCCTCTACACCGTCCCCATCTGATTATCCCTCTCACCCAACTCTCTCCATTTACACTCAGACACCGGGCAGCCTGTTCCCCTATCGGAGGGAGGGAGTGGGGATTAACCCTCTCACCCACCTCTCCCCCCATTTACACTCAGACACCAGGCAGCCTGTTCCACTATCGGAGGGAGGGAGGGGGGATTAACCCTCTCACCCACCTCTCCCCCCATTTACACTCAGACACCGGGCAGCCTGTTCCCCTATCGGAGGGAGGGAGGGGATTAACCCTCTCACCCACCTCTCCCCAAATTTACACTCAGACACCGGGCAGCCTGTTCCCCTATCGGAGGGAGGGGGATTAACCCTCTCACCCACCTCTCCCCCCATTTACACTCAGACACCGGGCAGCCTGTTCCCCTATCGGAGGGAGGGGGATTAACCCTCTCACCCACCTCTCCCCCCATTTACACTCAGACACAGGGCAGCCTGTTCCCCTATCGGAGGGAGGGGGGATTAACCCTCTCACCCACCTCTCCCCACATTTACACTCAGACACCGGGCAGCCTGTTCCCCTATCGGAGGGAGGGGGGATTAACCCTCTCACCCACCTCTCCCCCCATTTACACTCAGACACCGGGCAGCCTGTTCCCCTATCGGAGGGAGGGAGGGGGGAATAACCCTCTCACCCACCTCTCCCCCCATTTGCACTCAGACACCGGGCAGCCTGTTCCCCTATCGGAGGGGGGATTAACCCTCTCACCCACCTCTCACCCCATTTACACTCAGACACCGGGCAGCCTGTTCCACTATCGGAGGGAGGGGGGATTAACCCTCTCACCCACCTCTCCCCCCATTAACACTCAGACACCGGGCAGCCTTTTCCCCTATCGGAGGGAGGGAGGGGGGATTAACCCTCTCACCCACCTCTCCCCCCATTTACAGTCAGACAACGGGCAGCCTGTTACACTATCGGAGGGAGGGAGGGGGGATTAACCCTCTCACCCACCTCTCCCTCCATTTACACTCAGACACCGGGCAGCCTGTTCCCCAATCGGAGGGAGGGAGGGGATTCGCACTCTCACCCACCTCTCCCCCATTTACACTCAGACACCGGACAGCCTGTTCCCCTATCGGAGGGAGGGAGGGGATTAACCCTCTCACCCACCTCTCCTACCATTTACACTCAGACACCGGGCAGCCTGTTCACCTATCGGAGGGAGAGAGGGGGGATTAACCCTCTCACCCACCTCTCCCCCCATTTACACTCAGACACCAGGCACCCTGTTCCCCTATCGGGGGGAGGGGGGATTAACCCTCTCACCCACCTCTCCCTCCATTTACACTCAGACACCGGGCAGCCTGTTCGCCTCTCGGAGGGAGGAGGGATTAACCCTCGCACCCTCCTCTCCCCCCATTTACACTCAGACACCGGGCAGCCTGTTCCCCTATCGGAGGGAGGGGGGGATTAACCCTATCACCCAACTCTCCCCCCTTTTACACTCAGACACCGGGCAGCCTGTTCCCCTATCGGAGGGAGGGAATGGATTAACCCTCTCCCCCACCTCTCCCCCCATTTACACTCAGACACCGGGCAGCCAGTTCCCCTATCGGAGGGAGAGAGGGGGGGATTAACACTCTCACCCACCTCTCCCCCCATTTACACTCAGACACCGGGAAGCCTGTTCCCCTATCGGAGGGAGGGAGGGTGGATTAAAACTCTCACCCACCTCTACCCCCATTTACACTCAGACACCGGGCAGCCTGTTCCCCTATCGGAGGGAGGGGGGGATTAACCCTCTCACCCACCTCTCCCTCCATTTACACTCAGACACCGGGCAGCCTGTTCCCCTATCGGAGGGAGGGAGGGGGATTAACCCTCTCACCCACCTCTCCCCCCATTTACACTCAGACACCGGGCAGCCTGTTCCCCTATCGGAGGGAGGGGTGATTAACCCTCTCACCCACCTCTCCCCCCATTTACACTCAGACACCGGGCAGCCTGTTCCCCTATCGGAGGGAGGGGGGATTAACCCTTTCACCCACCTCTCCCCCCATTTACACTCAGACACCGGGCAGCCTGTTCCCCTATCGGAGGGAAGGGGGATTAACTCTCTCACCCACCTCTCCCCCCATTTACACTCAGACACCGGGCAGCCTGTTCCCCTATCGGAGGGAGGGGGGGGGAATTAACCCTCTCACCCACCTCTCCCCCCATTTACACTCAGGCACCGGGCAGCCTGTTCCGCTATCGGAGGGCGGGGGGATTAACCCTCTCACCCACCTCTCCCCCCATTTACACTCACACCGGGCAGCCTGTTCCCCTATCGCAGGGAGGGGGATTAACCCTCTCACCAACCTCTCCCCCCATTTAACCTCAGACACCGGGCAGCCTGTTCCTCTATCGGAGGGAGGAGGGGGGGGATTAACCCTCTCACCCAACTCTCCCCCCATTTACACTCAGACAACGGGCAGCCTGTTCCCCTATCGGAGGGAGGGAGGAAGATTAACCCTCTCACCCACCTCTCCCCCCATTAACACTCAGACACTGGGCAGCCTGTTCCCCTATCGGAGGGAGGGGGATTAACCCTCTCACCCACCTCTTCCCCCATTTACACTCAGACACCGGGCAGTCTGTTCCCCTATCGGAGGGAGCGGGGATTAACCCTCTCACCCACCTCTCCCCCCATTTACACTCAGACACCGGGCAGCCTGTTCCCCTATCGGAGGGCGGGAGGATTAACCCTCTCATCCACCTCTCCCCCCATTTACACTCAGACACCGGGCAGCCTGTTCCCCTATCAGAGGGAGGGAGGGGGGATTAACCCTCTCACCCACCTCTCCCCCCATTTACACTCAGACACCGGGCAGCCTGTTCCCCTATCGGAGGGAGGGGGGGGATTAACCCTCTCACCCACCTCTTCCCCCATTTACACTCAGACACCGGGCAGCCTGTTCCCCTATCGGAGGGAGGGGGAGTGGGGATTAACACTCTCATCCAGCTCTCCTCCATTTACACTCAGACACCGGGCAGCCTGTTCCCCTATCGGAGGGAGGGAGGGGGGGATTAACCCTCTCACCCACCTCTCCCCCCATTTACACTCAGACACCGGGCAGCCTGTTCCCGTATCGGAGGGAGGGAGGGGGGATTAACCCTCTCACCCACCTCTCCCCCCATTTACACTCAGACACCGGGCAGCCTGTTCCCCTATCGGACGGAGGGGGGATTAACCCTCTCACGCACCTCTCCCCCCATTTACACTCAGACACCGGGCAGCCTGTTCCCCTATCGGAGGGAGGGGGGATTAACCCTCTCACCCACCTCTCCCCCCATTTACACTCAGACACCGGGCAGCCTGTTCCCCTCTCGGATGGAGGGAGGGGGGATTAACCCTCTCACCCACCTCTCCCCCCATTTACACTCAGACACCGGGCAGCCTGTTCCCCTATCGGAGGGAGGGAGGGGGATTAACCCTCTCACCCACCTCTCCCCCCATTTACGCTCAGACACCGGGCAGCCTGTTCCCCTATCGGAGGGAGGGGGGATTAACCCTCTCACCCACCTCTCCCCCGCATTTACACTCAGACAAGGGGCAGCCTGTTCCCCTATCGGAGTGAGGGGGGGGATTAACCCTCTCACCCACCTCTCCCCCCATTTACACTCAGACACCGGGCAGCCTGTTCCCCTATCGGAGGGAGGGAGGGGGGATTAACTCTCTCACCCAACTCTCCCCCATTTACACTCAGACACCGGGCAGCCTGTTCCCCTATCGGAGGGAGGGGGAGTAACCCTCTCACCCACGTCTCCCCCCATTTACACTCAGACACCGGGCAGCCTGTTCCCCTATCGGAGGGAGGGGGGATTAACCCTCTCACCCACCTCTCCCCACATTTACACTCAGACACCGGGCAGCCTGTTCCCTTTCGGTGGGAGGGGGGGGATTAACCCTCTCAACACATCTCCCCCCATTTACGCTCAGACACCGGGAAGCCTGTTCCCCTAGCGGAGGGAGGGGGGGATTAACCCTCTCACCCACCTCTCCCCCCATTTACACTCAGACACCGGGCAGCCTGTTCCCCTATCGGAGGGAGGGAGGATTAACCCTCTCACCCACCTCCCCCCCCATTTACACTCAGACACCGGGCAGCCTGTTCCCCTATCGGAGGGAGGGTGGGGATTAACCCTCTCACCCACCTCTGCCCCCATTTACACTCAGACACCGGGCAGCCTGTTCCCCTATCGGAGGGAGGGAGGGGGGGGATTACCCCTCTCACCCACCTCTCCCCCCATTTAAGCTCAGACACCGTGCAGCCTGTTCCCCTATCGGAGGGAGGGGGGATTAACCCTCTCACCCACCTCTCCCCCCCATTTACACTCAGAGACCGGGCAGCCTGTTCCCTTATCGGAGGGAGGGGGGATTAACCCTCTGACCCACCTCTCCCCCCATTTACACTCAGACACCGGGCAGCCTGCTCCCCTATCGGAGGGAGGGAGGGAGGGAGGGGGGATTAACCCTCTCACCCACCTCTCCCCCCATTTACACTCAGACACCGGGCAGCCTGTTCCCCTTTCGGAGGGAGGGGGGATTAACCTTCTCACCCACCTCTCCCCCCATTTACACTCAGACACCGGGCAGACTGTTCCCCTATCGGAGGGAAGGGGGATTAACCCTCTCACCCACCTCTCCCCCCATTTACACTCAGACACCGGGCAGCCTGTTCCCCTATCGGAGGGAGGGGGGCAGGGATTAACCCTCTCACCCACCTCTCCCCCAATTTACACTCAGACACCGGGCAGCCTGTTCCCCTATCGGAGGGAGGGGATTAACTCTCTCAACCACCTCTCCCCCCATTTACACACAGACACCGGGCAGCCTGTTCCCCTATCGGATTGAGGGGGGATTAACCCTCTCACCCACCTCTCCCCCCATTTACACTCAGACAACGGGCAGCCTGTTCCCCTATCGGAGGGAGGGGGGATTAACCCTCTCACCCACCTCTCCCCCCATTTACACTCAGACACCGGGCAGCCTGTTCCCCTATCGGAGGGAGGGAGGGAGGGAGGGGGGATTAACCCTCTCACCCACCTCTCCCCCCATTTACACTCAGACACCGGGCAGCCTATTCCCTTATCGGAGCGAGGGAGGTGGGATTAACACTCTCACCCACCTCTCCCCCCATTTACACTCAGACACCGGGCAGCCTGTTCCCCTATCGGAGGGAGGGGGGATTAACCCTCTCACCCACCTCTCCCCCCATTTACACTCAGACACCGGGCAGACTGTTCCCCTATCGGAGGGAAGGGGGATTAACCCTCTCACCCACCTCTCCCCCCATTTACACTCAGACACCGGGCAGCCTGTTCCCCTATCGGAGGGAGGGGGGCAGGGATTAACCCTCTCACCCACCTCTCCCCCAATTTATACTCAGACACCGGGCAGCCTGTTCCCCTATCGGAGGGAGGGGATTAACTCTCTCACCCACCACTCCCCCCATTTACACACAGACACCGGGCAGCCTGTTCCCCTATCGGATTGAGGGGGGATTAACCCTCTCACCCACCTCTCCCCCCATTTACACTCAGACACCGGGCAGCCTGTTCCCCTATCGGAGGGAGGGGGGATTAACCCTCTCACCCACCTCTTCCCCCATTTACACTCAGACACCGGGCAGCCTGTTCCCCTATCGGAGGGAGCGGGGATTAACCCTCTCACCCACCTCTCCCCCCATTTACACTCAGACACCGGGCAGCCTGTTCCCCTATCGGAGGGAGGGAGGATTAACCCTCTCATCCACCTCTCCCCCCATTTACACTCAGACACCGGGCAGCCTGTTCCCCTATCAGAGGGAGGGAGGGGGGATTAACCCTCTCACCCACCTCTCCCCCCATTTACACTCAGACACCGGGCAGCCTGTTCCCCTATCGGAGGGAGGGGGGGGATTAACCCTCTCACCCACCTCTTCCCCCATTTACACTCAGACACCGGGCAGCCTGTTCCCCTATCGGAGGGAGGGGGAGTGGGGATTAACACTCTCATCCAGCTCTCCTCCATTTACACTCAGACACCGGGCAGCCTGTTCCCCTATCGGAGGGAGGGAGGGGGGGATTAACCCTCTCACCCACCTCTCCCCCCATTTACACTCAGACACCGGGCAGCCTGTTCCCGTATCGGAGGGAGGGAGGGGGGATTAACCCTCTCACCCACCTCTCCCCCCATTTACACTCAGACACCGGGCAGCCTGTTCCCCTATCGGACGGAGGGGGGATTAACCCTCTCACCCACCTCTCCCCCCATTTACACTCAGACACCGGGCAGCCTGTTCCCCTATCGGAGGGAGGGGGGCAGGGATTAACCCTCTCACCCACCTCTCCCCCAATTTACACTCAGACACCGGGCAGCCTGTTCCCCTATCGGAGGGAGGGGATTAACTCTCTCACCCACCACTCCCCCCATTTACACACAGACACCGGGCAGCCTGTTCCCCTATCGGATTGAGGGGGGATTAACCCTCTCACCCACCTCTCCCCCCATTTACACTCAGACACCGGGCAGCCTGTTCCCCTATCGGAGGGAGGGGGGATTAACCCTCTCACCCACCTCTTCCCCCATTTACACTCAGACACCGGGCAGCCTGTTCCCCTATCGGAGGGAGCGGGGATTAACCCTCTCACACACCTCTCCCCCCATTTACACTCAGACACCGGGCAGCCTGTTCCCCTATCGGAGGGAGGGAGGATTAACCCTCTCATCCACCTCTCCCCCCATTTACACTCAGACACCGGGCTGCCTGTTCCCCTATCAGAGGGAGGGAGGGGGGGATTAACCCTCTCACCCACCTCTCCCCCCATTTACACTCAGACACCGGGCAGCCTGTTCCCCTATCGGAGAGAGGGGGGGGATTAACCCTCTCACCCACCTCTTCCCCCATTTACACTCAGACACCGGGCAGCCTGTTGCCCTATCGGAGGGAGGGGGAGTGGGGATTAACACTCTCATCCAGCTCTCCTCCATTTACACTCAGACACCGGGCAGCCTGTTCCCCTATCGGAGGGAGGGAGGGGGGGATTAACCCTCTCACCCACCTCTCCCCCTATTTACACTCAGACACCGGGCAGCCTGTTCCCCTATCGGAGGGAGGGAGGGGGATTAAACCTCTCACCCACCTCTCCCCCCATTTACACTCAGACACCGGGCAGCCTGTTCCCCTATCGGACGGAGGGGGGATTAACCCTCTCACCCACCTCTCCCCCCATTTACACTCAGACACCGGGCAGCCTGTTCCCCTATCGGAGGGAGGGGGGAATTACCCTCTCACCCACCTCTCCCCCCATTTACACTCAGACACCGGGCAGCCTGTTCCCCTATCGGATGGAGGGAGGGGGGATTAACCCTCTCACCCACCTCTCCCCCCATTTACACTCAGACACCGGGCAGCCTGTTCCCCTATCGGAGGGAGGGAGGGGGATTAACCCTCTCACCCACCTCTCCCCCCATTTACGCTCAGACACCGGGCAGCCTGTTCCCCTATCGGAGGGAGGGGGGATTAACCCTCTCACCCACCTCTCCCCCGCATTTACACTCAGACAATGCGCAGCCTGTTCCCCTATCGGAGTGAGGGGGGGGATTAACCCTCTCACCCACCTCTCCCCCCATTTACACTCAGACACCGGGCAGCCTGTTCCCCTATCGTAGGGAGGGAGGGAGGGAGGGGGGATTAACCCTCTCACCCACCTCTCCCCCCATTTACACTCAGACACCGGGCAGCCTGTTCCCTTATCGGAGCGAGGGAGGTGGGATTAACACTCTCACCCACCTCACCCCCATTTACACTCAGACACCGGGCAGCCTGTTCCCCTATCGGAGGGAGGGGGGATTATCCCTCTCACCCACCTCTCCCCCCATTTACACTCAGACACCGGGCAGGCTGTTCCCCTATCGGTGGGAGGGGGGTTTTACCCTCTCACCCACCTCTCCCCCCATTTACACGCAGACACCGGGCATCCTGTTCCCCTATCGGAGGGAGGGAGGGGCGATTAATCCTCTCACCCACCTCTCCGCTCATTTACACTCAAACACCGGGCAGCCTGTTCCCCTATCGGAGGGAGGGAGGATTAACCCTCTCACCCACCTCTCCCCCCCATTTACACTCAGACACCTGTCAGCCTGTTCCCCTATCGGAGGGAGGGAGGGAGGATTAACCCTCTCACCCACCTCTCCCCCCAATTTACACTCAGACACCGGGCAGCCTGTTCCCCTATCAGAGGGAGAGGGGGAGGATTAACCCTCTCACCCACCTCTCCCCCCATTTACACTCAGACACCGGGCATCCTGTTCCCCTATCGGAGGGAGGGTGGGGGGGATTTACCCTCTCTCCCACCTCTCCCCCCATTTACTCTGAGACACCGGGCAGCCTGTTCCCCTATCGGAGGGAGGGGGATTAACACTCTCACCCACCTCTCCCCCCATTTACACTCAGACACCGGGCAGCCTGTTCCCGTATCGGAGGGAGGGAGGGGGGATTAACCCTCTCACCCACCTCTTCCCCCATTTACACTCAGACACCGGGCAGCCTGTTCCCCTATCGGACGGAGGGGGGATTAACCCTCTCACCCACCTCTCCCCCCATTTACACACAGACACCGGGCAGCCTGTTCCCCTATCGGATGGAGGGAGGGGGGATTAACCCTCTCACCCACCTCTCCCCCCATTTACACTCAGACACCGGGCAGCCTGTTCCCCTATCGGATGGAGGGAGGGGGGATTAAGCCTCTCACCCACCTCTCCCCCCATTTACACTCAGACACCGGGCAGCCTGTTCCCCTATCTGAGGGAGGGAGGATTAACCCTCTCACCCACCTCTCCCCCAATTTACACTCAGACACCGGGCAGCCTGTTCCCCTATCGGAGGGAGGGAGGATTAACCCTCTCACCCACCTCTCCCCCCATCTACACTCAGACACCGGGCAGCCTGTTCCCCTATCGGATGGAGGGAGGGGGCGGATTAACCCTCTCACCCACCTCTCCCCCCATTTACACTCAGACACCGGGCAGCCTGTTCCCCTATCGGATGGAGGGAGGGGGGGGATTAACCCTCTCACCCAGCTCTCCCCCCATTTAAACTCAGACACCGGGCAGTCTGTTCCCCTATCGGAGGGAGGGGGGGGATTAACCCTCTCACCCACCTCTCCCCCCATTTACAATCAGACACCGGGCAGCCTGTTCCCCTGTCGGAGGGAGGGAGGATTAACCCTCTCATCCACCTCTCCCCCCATTTACACTCAGACACCGGGCAGCCTGTTCCCCTATCGGATGGAGGGTGGGGATTAACCCTCTCACCCACCTCTCCCCCCATTTACACTCAGACACCGGGCAGCCTGTTCCCCTATCGGATGGAGGGAGGGGGGATTAACCCTCTCACCCACCTCTCCCCCCATTTACACTCAGACACCGGGCAGCCTGTTCCCCTATCGGAGGGAGGGAGGGGGATTAACCCTCTCACCCACCTCTCCCCCCATTTACGCTCAGACACCGGGCAGCCTGTTCCCCTATCGGAGGGAGGGGGGATTAACCCTCTCACCCACCTCTCCCCCGCATTTACACTCAGACAAGGGGCAGCCTGTTCCCCTATCGGAGTGAGGGGGGGGATTAACCCTCTCACCCACCTCTCCCCCCATTTACACTCAGACACCGGGCAGCCTGTTCCCCTATCGGAGGGAGGGAGGGGGGATTAACCCTCTCACCCAACTCTCCCCCATTTACACTCAGACACCGGGCAGCCTGTTCCCCTATCGGAGGGAGGGGGATTAACCCTCTCACCCACCTCTCCCCCCATTTACACTCAGACACCGGGCAGCCTGTTCCCCTATCGGAGGGAGGGGGGATTAACCCTCTCACCCACCTCTCCCCACATTTACACTCAGACACCGGGCAGCCTGTTCCCTTTCGGTGGGAGGGGGGGGATTAACCCTCTCAACACATCTCCCCCCATTTACGCTCAGACACCGGGAAGCCTGTTCCCCTAGCGGAGGGAGGGGGGGATTAACCCTCTCACCCACCTCTCCCCCCATTTACACTCAGACACCGGGCAGCCTGTTCCCCTATCGGAGGGAGGGAGGATTAACCCTCTCACCCACCTCTCCCCCCATTTACACTCAGACACTGGGCAGCCTGTTCCCCTATCGGAGGGAGGGTGGGGATTAACCCTCTCACCCACCTCTGCCCCCATTTACACTCAGACACCGGGCAGCCTGTTCCCCTATCGGAGGGAGGGACGGGGGGGATTACCCCTCTCACCCACCTATCCCCCCATTTAAGCTCAGACACCGTGCAGCCTGTTCCCCTATCGGAGGGAGGGGGGATTAACCCTCTCACCCACCTCTCCCCCCCATTTACACTCAGACACCGGGCAGCCTGTTCCCTTATCGGAGGGAGGGGGGATTAACCCTCTGACCCACTTCTCCCCCCATTTACACTCAGACACCGGGCAGCCTGCTCCCCTATCGGAGGGTGGGAGGGAGGGAGGGGGGATTAACCCTCTCACCCACCTCTCCCCCCATTTACACTCAGACACCGGGCAGCCTGTTCCCCTTTCGGAGGGAGGGGGGATTAACCTTCTCACCCACCTCTCCCCCCATTTACACTCAGACACCGGGCAGACTGTTCCCCTATCGGAGGGAAGGGGGATTAACCCTTCACCCACCTCTCCCCCCATTTACACTCAGACACCGGGCAGCCTGTTCCCCTATCGGAGGGAGGGGGGCAGGGATTAACCCTCTCACCCACCTCTCCCCCAATTTACACTCAGACACCGGGCAGCCTGTTCCCCTATCGGAGGGAGGGGATTAACTCTCTCAACCACCTCTCCCCCCATTTACACACAGACACCGTCAGCCTGTTCCCCTATCGGATTGAGGGGGGATTAACCCTCTCATCCACCTCTCCCCCCATTTACACTCAGACAACGGGCAGCCTGTTCCCCTATCGGAGGGAGGGGGGATTAACCCTCTCACCCACCTCTCCCCCCATTTACACTAAGACACCGGGCAGCCTTTTCCCCTATCGTAGGGAGGGAGGGAGGGAGGGGGGATTAACCCTCTCACCCACCTCTCCCCCCATTTACACTCAGACACCGGGCAGCCTATTCCCTTATCGGAGCGAGGGAGGTGGGATTAACACTCTCACCCACCTCTCCCCCCATTTACACTCAGACACCGGGCAGCCTGTTCCCCTATCGGAGGGAAGGGGGATTAACCCTCTCACCCACCTCTCCCCCCATTTACACTCAGACACCGGGCAGCCTGTTCCCCTATCGGAGGGAGGGGGGCAGGGATTAACCCTCTCACCCACCTCTCCCCCAATTTACACTCAGACACCGGGCAGCCTGTTCCCCTATCGGAGGGAGGGGATTAACTCTCTCACCCACCACTCCCCCTATTTACACACAGACACCGGGCAGCCTGTTCCCCTATCGGATTGAGGGGGGATTAACCCTCTCACCCACCTCTCCCCCCATTTACACTCAGACACCGGGCAGCCTGTTCCCCTATCGGAGGGAGGGGGGATTAACCCTCTCACCCACCTCTTCCCCCATTTACACTCAGACACCGGGCAGCCTGTTCCCCGATCGGAGGGAGCGGGGATTAACCCTCTCAGCCACCTCTCCCCCCATTTACACTCAGACACCGGGCAGCCTGTTCCCCTATCGGAGGGAGGGAGGATTAGCCCTCTCATCCACCTCTCCCCCCATTTACACTCAGACACCGGGCAGCCTGTTCCCCTATCAGAGGGAGGGAGGGGGGATTAACCCTCTCACCCACCTCTCCCCCCATTTACACTCAGACACCGGGCAGCCTGTTCCCCTATCGGAGGGAGGGGGGGGATTAACCCTCTCACCCACCTCTTCCCCCATTTACACTCAGACACCGGGCAGCCTGTTCCCCTATCGGAGGGAGGGGGAGTGGGGATTAACACTCTCATCCAGCTCTCCTCCATTTACACTCAGACACCGGGCAGCCTGTTCCCCTATCGGAGGGAGGGAGGGGGGGATTAACCCTCTCACACACCTCTCCCCCCATTTACACTCAGACACCGGGCAGCCTGTTCCCCTATCGGAGGGAGGGAGGGGGGATTAACCCTCTCACCCACCTCTCCCCCCATTTACACTCAGACACCGGGCAGCCTGTTCCCCTATCGGACGGAGGGGGGATTAACCCTCTCACCCACCTCTCCCCCCATTTACACTCAGACACCGGGCAGCCTGTTCCCCTATCGGAGGGAGGGGGGCAGGGATTAACCCTCTCACCCACCTCTCCCCCAATTTACACTCAGACACCGGGCAGCCTGTTCCCCTATCGGAGGGAGGGGATTAACTCTCTCACCCACCACTCCCCCCATTTACACACAGACACCGGGCAGCCTGTTCCCCTATCGGATTGAGGGGGGATTAACCCTCTCACCCACCTCTCCCCCCATTTACACTCAGACACCGGGCAGCCTGTTCCCCTATCGGAGGGAGGGGGGATTAACCCTCTCACCCACCTCTTCCCCCATTTACACTCAGACACCGGGCAGCCTGTTCCCCTATCGGAGGGAGCGGGGATTAACCCTCTCACCCACCTCTCCCCCCATTTACACTCAGACACCGGGCAGCCTGTTCCCCTATCGGAGGGAGGGAGGATTAACCCTCTCATCCACCTCTCCCCCCATTTACACTCAGACACCGGGCAGCCTGTTCCCCTATCAGAGGGAGGGAGGGGGGATTAACCCTCTCACCCACCTCTCCCCCCATTTACACTCAGACACCGGGCAGCCTGTTCCCCTATCGGAGGGAGGGGCGGGATTAACCCTCTCACCCACCTCTTCCCCCATTTACACTCAGACACCGGGCAGCCTGTTCCCCTATCGGAGGGAGGGGGAGTGGGGATTAACACTCTCATCCAGCTCTCCTCCATTTACATTCAGACACCGGGCAGCCTGTTCCCCTATCGGAGGGAGGGAGGGGGGGATTAACCCTCTCACCCACCTCTCCCCCCATTTACACTCAGACACCGGGGAGCCTGTTCCCGTATCGGAGGGAGGGAGGGGGGATTAACCCTCTCACCCACCTCTCCCCCCATTTACACTCAGACACCGGGCAGCCTGTTCCCCTATCGGACGGAGGGGGGATTAACCCTCTCACCCACCTCTCCCCCCATTTACACTCAGACACCGGGCAGCCTGTTCCCCTATCGGAGGGAGGGGGGATTAACCCTCTCACCCACCTCTCCCCCCATTTACACTCAGACACCGGGCAGCCTGTTCCCCTATCGGATGGAGGGAGGGGGGATTAACCCTCTCACCCACCTCTCCCCCCATTTACACTCAGACACCGGGCAGCCTGTTCCCCTATCTGAGGGAGGGAGGGGGATTAACCCTCTCACCCACCTCTCCCCCCATTTACGCTCAGACACCGGGCAGCCTGTTCCCCTATCGGAGGGAGGGGGGATTAACCCTCTCACCCACCTCTCCCCCGCATTTACACTCAGACAATGGGCAGCCTGTTCCCCTATCGGAGTGAGGGGGGGGATTAACCCTCTCACCCACCTCTCCCCCCATTTACACTCAGACACCGGGCAGCCTGTTCCCCTATCGTAGGGAGGGAGTGAGGGAGGGGGGATTAACCCTCTCACCCACCTCTCCCCCCATTTACACTCAGACACCGGGCAGCCTGTTCCCTTATCGGAGCGAGGGAGGTGGGATTAACACTCTCACCCACCTCACCCCCATTTACACTCAGACACCGGGCAGCCTGTTCCCCTATCGGAGGGAGGGGGGATTAACCCTCTCACCCACCTCTCCCCCCATTTACACTCAGACACCGGGCAGGCTGTTCCCCTATCGGAGGGAGGGGGGTTTTACCCTCTCACCCACCTCTCCCCCCCATTTACACTCAGACACCGGGCATCCTGTTCCCCTATCGGAGGGAGGGAGGGGCGATTAATCCTCTCACCCCCTCTCCCCTCATTTACACTCAAACACCGGGCAGCCTGTTCCCCTATCGGAGGGAGGGAGGATTAACCCTCTCACCCACCTCTCCCCCCTATTTACACTCAGACACCTGTCAGCCTGTTCCCCTATCGGAGGGAGGGAGGGAGGATTAACCCTCTCACCCACCTCTCCCCCCAATTTACACTCAGACACCGGGCAGCCTGTTCCCCTATCAGAGGGAGAGGGGGAGGATTAACCCTCTCACCCACCTCTCCCCCCATTTACACTCAGACACCGGGCATCCTGTTCCCCTATCGGAGGGAGGGTGGGGGGGATTAACCCTCTCACCCACCTATCCCCCCATTTACACTGAGACACCGGGCAACCTGTTCCCCTATCGGAGGGAGGGTGATTAACACTCTCACCCACCTCTCCCCCCATTTACACTCAGACACCGGGCAGCCTGTTCCCGTATCGGAGGGAGGGAGGGGGGATTAACCCTCTCACCCACCTCTTCCCCCATTTACACTCAGACACCGGGCAGCCTGTTCCCCGATCGGACGGAGGGGGGATTAACCCTCTCACCCACCTCACCCCCCATTTACACACAGAAACCGGGCAGCCTGTTCCCCTATCGGATGGAGGGAGGGGGGATTAACCCTCTCACCCACCTCTCCCCCCATTTACACTCAGACACCGGGCAGCCTGTTCCCGTATCGGAGGGAGAGAGGGGGGATTAACCCTCTCACCCACCTCTTCCCCCATTTACACTCAGACACCGGGCAGCCTGTTCCCCTATCGGACGGAGGGGGGATTAACCCTCTCACCCACCTCTCCCCCCATTTACACACAGACACCGGGCAGCCTGTTCCCCTATCGGATGGAGGGAGGGGGGATTAACCCTCTCACCCACCTCTCCCCCCATTTACACTCAGACACCGGGCAGCCTGTTCCCCTATCGGATGGAGGGAGGGGGGATTAAGCCTCTCACCCACCTCTCCCCCCATTTACACTCAGACACCAGGCAGCCTGTTCCCCTATCTGAGGGAGGGAGGATTAACCCTCTCACCCACCTCTCCCCCCATTTACACTCAGACACCGGGCAGCCTGTTCCCCTATCAGAGGGAGGGAGGATTAACCCTCTCACCCACCTCTCCCCCCATCTACACTCAGACACCGGGCAGCCTGTTCCCCTATCGGATGGAGGGAGGGGGCGGATTAACCCTCTCACCAACCTCTCCCCCCATTTACACTCAGACACCGGGCAGCCTGTTCCCCTATCGGATGGAGGGAGGGGGGGGATTAACCCTCTCACCCAGCTCTCCCCCCATTTAAACTCAGACACCGGGCAGTCTGTTCCCCTATCGGAGGGAGGGGGGGGATTAACCCTCTCACCCACCTCTCCCCCCATTTACAATCAGACACCGGGCAGCCTGTTCCCCTGTCGGAGGGAGGGAGGATTAACCCTCTCATCCACCTCTCCCCCCATTTACACTCAGACACCGGGCAGCCTGTTCCCCTATCGGATGGAGGGTTGGGATTAACCCTCTCACCCACCTCTGCCCCCATTTACACTCAGACACCGGGCAGCCTGTTCCCCTATCGGAGGGAGGGAGGGGGGGGATTACCCCTCTCACCCACCTCTCCCCCTAATTAAACTCAGACACCGGGCAGCCTGTTCCCCTATCGGAGGGAGGGGGGATTAACCCTCTCACCCACCTCTCCCCCCATTTACACTCAGACACCGGGCAGCCTGTTCCCCTATCGGAGGGAGGGGGGGATTAACCCTCTCACCCACCTCTCCCCCCATTTACACTCAGACACCGGGCAGCCTGTTCCCCTATCGGAGGGAGGGAGGGGATTAACCCTCTCACCCACCTCTCCCCCCATTTACACTCAGACACCGGGCAGCCTGTTCCCCTATCGGAGGGAGGGGGGATTAACCCTCTCACCCACCTCTCCCCCCATTTACACTCAGACACCGGGCAGGCTGTTCCCCTGTCGGAGGGAGGGGGGGTTTTACCCTCTCACCCACCTCTCCCCCATTTACACTCAGACACCGGGCAGCCTGTTCCCCTATCGGAGGGAGGGAGGGGGGATTAACCCTCTCAGCCACCTCTCCCCCCATTTCCACTCAGACACCGGGCAGCCTGTTCCCCTATCGGAGGGAGGGAGGATTAACCCTCTCACCCACCTCTCCCCCCATTTACACTCAGACACCGGGCAGCCTGTACCCCTATCGGATGGAGGGTGGGGATTAACCCTCTCACCCACCACTCCCCCCATTTACACTCAGACACCGGGCAGCCTGTTCCCCTATCGGAGGGAGGGAGGGGGGGGATTACCCCTCTCACCCACCTCTCCCCCTATTTAAACTCAGACACCGGGCAGCCTGTTCCCCTATCGGAGGGAGGGGGGATTAACCCTCTCACCCACCTCTCCCCCCATTTACACTCAGACACCGGGCAGCCTGTTCCCCTATCGGAGGGAGGGGGGGATTAACCCTCTCACCCACCTCTCCCCCCATTTACACTCAGACACCGGGCAGCCTGTTCCCCTATCGGAGGGAGGGAGGGGATTAACCCTCTCACCCACCTCTCCCCCCATTTACACTCAGACACCGGGCAGCCTGTTCCCCTATCGGAGGGAGGGGGGATTAACCCTCTCACCCACCTCTCCCCCCATTTACACTCAGACACCGGGCAGGCTGTTCCCCTATCGGAGGGAGGGGGGGTTTTACCCTCTCACCCACCTCTCCCCCATTTACACTCAGACACCGGGCAGCCTGTTCCCCTATCGGAGGGAGGGAGGGGGGATTAACCCTCTCACCCACCTCTCCCCCCATTTACACTCAGACACCGGGCAGCCTGTTCACCTATCGGAGGGAGGGGGGGATTAACCCTCTCACCCACCTCTCCCCCCATTTACACTCAGACACCGGGCAGCCTGTTCCCGTATCGGAGGGAGGGAGGGGGGATTAACCCTCTCACCCACCTCTTCCCCCATTTACACTCAGACACCGGGCAGCCTGTTCCCCGATCGGACGGAGGGGGGATTAACCCTCTCACCCACCTCACCCCCCATTTACACACAGAAACCGGGCAGCCTGTTCCCCTATCGGATGGAGGGAGGGGGGATTAACCCTCTCACCCACCTCTCCCCCCATTTACACTCAGACACCGGGCAGCCTGTTCCCGTATCGGAGGGAGAGAGGGGGGATTAACCCTCTCACCCACCTCTTCCCCCATTTACACTCAGACACCGGGCAGCCTGTTCCCCTATCGGACGGAGGGGGGATTAACCCTCTCACCCACCTCTCCCCCCATTTACACACAGACACCGGGCAGCCTGTTCCCCTATCGGATGGAGGGAGGGGGGATTAACCCTCTCACCCACCTCTCCCCCCATTTACACTCAGACACCGGGCAGCCTGTTCCCCTATCGGATGGAGGGAGGGGGGATTAAGCCTCTCACCCACCTCTCCCCCCATTTACACTCAGACACCAGGCAGCCTGTTCCCCTATCTGAGGGAGGGAGGATTAACCCTCTCACCCACCTCTCCCCCCATTTACACTCAGACACCGGGCAGCCTGTTCCCCTATCAGAGGGAGGGAGGATTAACCCTCTCACCCACCTCTCCCCCCATTTACACTCAGACACCGGGCAGCCTGTTCCCCTATCGGATGGAGGGAGGGGGCGGATTAACCCTCTCACCAACCTCTCCCCCCATTTACACTCAGACACCGGGCAGCCTGTTCCCCTATCGGATGGAGGGAGGGGGGGGATTAACCCTCTCACCCAGCTCTCCCCCCATTTAAACTCAGACACCGGGCAGTCTGTTCCCCTATCGGAGGGAGGGGGGGGATTAACCCTCTCACCCACCTCTCCCCCCATTTACAATCAGACACCGGGCAGCCTGTTCCCCTGTCGGAGGGAGGGAGGATTAACCCTCTCATCCACCTCTCCCCCCATTTACACTCAGACACCGGGCAGCCTGTTCCCCTATCGGATGGAGGGTTGGGATTAACCCTCTCACCCACCTCTGCCCCCATTTACACTCAGACACCGGGCAGCCTGTTCCCCTATCGGAGGGAGGGAGGGGGGGGATTACCCCTCTCACCCACCTCTCCCCCTAATTAAACTCAGACACCGGGCAGCCTGTTCCCCTATCGGAGGGAGGGGGGATTAACCCTCTCACCCACCTCTCCCCCCATTTACACTCAGACACCGGGCAGCCTGTTCCCCTATCGGAGGGAGGGGGGGATTAACCCTCTCACCCACCTCTCCCCCCATTTACACTCAGACACCGGGCAGCCTGTTCCCCTATCGGAGGGAGGGAGGGGATTAACCCTCTCACCCACCTCTCCCCCCATTTACACTCAGACACCGGGCAGCCTGTTCCCCTATCGGAGGGAGGGGGGATTAACCCTCTCACCCACCTCTCCCCCCATTTACACTCAGACACCGGGCAGGCTGTTCCCCTGTCGGAGGGAGGGGGGGTTTTACCCTCTCACCCACCTCTCCCCCATTTACACTCAGACACCGGGCAGCCTGTTCCCCTATCGGAGGGAGGGAGGGTGGATTAACCCTCTCAGCCACCTCTCCCCCCATTTACACTCAGACACCGGGCAGCCTGTTCCCCTATCGGAGGGAGGGAGGATTAACCCTCTCACCCACCTCTCCCCCCATTTACACTCAGACACCGGGCAGCCTGTACCCCTATCGGATGGAGGGTGGGGATTAACCCTCTCACCCACCACTCCCCCCATTTACACTCAGACACCGGGCAGCCTGTTCCCCTATCGGAGGGAGGGAGGGGGGGGATTACCCCTCTCACCCACCTCTCCCCCTATTTAAACTCAGACACCGGGCAGCCTGTTCCCCTATCGGAGGGAGGGGGGATTAACCCTCTCACCCACCTCTCCCCCCATTTACACTCAGACACCGGGCAGCCTGTTCCCCTATCGGAGGGAGGGGGGGATTAACCCTCTCACCCACCTCTCCCCCCATTTACACTCAGACACCGGGCAGCCTGTTCCCCTATCGGAGGGAGGGAGGGGATTAACCCTCTCACCCACCTCTCCCCCCATTTACACTCAGACACCGGGCAGCCTGTTCCCCTATCGGAGGGAGGGGGGATTAACCCTCTCACCCACCTCTCCCCCCATTTACACTCAGACACCGGGCAGGCTGTTCCCCTATCGGAGGGAGGGGGGGTTTTACCCTCTCACCCACCTCTCCCCCATTTACACTCAGACACCGGGCAGCCTGTTCCCCTATCGGAGGGAGGGAGGGGGGATTAACCCTCTCACCCACCTCTCCCCCCATTTACACTCAGACACCGGGCAGCCTGTTCCCCTATCGTAGGGAGGGAGGGAGGGAGGGGGATTAACCCTCTCACCCACCTCTCCCCCCATTTACACTCAGACACCGGGCAGCCTGTTTCCTTATCGGAGCGAGGGAGGTGGGATTAACCCTCTGACCCACCTCTCCCCCCATTTATACTCAGACACTGGGCAGCCTGTTCCCCTATCGGTGGGAGGGGGGATTAACCCTCTCACCCACCTCTCCCCCCATTTACACTCAGACACCGGGCAGCCTGTTCCCCTATCGGAGGGAGGGAGGGAGGATTTACCCTCTCACCCACCTCTCCCCCCATTTACACTCAGACACCGGGCAGCCTGTTCCCCTATCAGAGGGAGAGGGGGAGGATTAACCCTCTCACCCACCTCTCCCCCCATTTACACACAGACACCGGTCAGCCTGTTCCCCTATCGGAGGGAGGAGGGGGATTAACCCTCTCACCCACCTCTCTCCGCATTTACACTCAGACACCGGGCAGCCTGTTCCCCTATCGGAGGGAGGGGGGAGGATTAACCCTCTCACCCACCTCTCCCCCCATTTACACTCAGACAACGGGCAGCCTGTTCCCCTATCGGAGGGAGGGAGAGGGGATAAACCCTCTCACCCACCTCTCCCCCCATTTACACTGAGACACCGGTCAGCCTGTTCCCCTATCGGAGGGAGGGAGGATTAACCCTCTCACCCACCTCTCCCCCCAATTTACACTCAGACACCGGGCAGCCTGTTCCCCTATCGGAGGGAGGGAGGATTATCCCTCTCACCCACCTCTCCCCCCATTTACACTCAGACACCGGGCAGCCTGTTCCCCTATCAGAGGGAGGGAGGGAGGATTAACCCTCTCACCCACCTCTCCCCCCATTTACACTCAGACACAGGGCAGCCTGTTCCCCTATCGGAGGGAGGGAGGGAGGATTAACCCTCTCACCCACCTCTCCCCCGATTTACACAAAGACACTGGGCAGCCTTTTCCCCTATCAGAGGGAGGGAGGGGGATTAACCCTCTCACCCACCTTTCCCCCATTTACACTGAGACACCGGGCAGCCTGTTCCCCTATCGGAGGGAGGGGGGATTAACCCTCTCACCCACCTCTCCCCCATTTATACTCAGACACCGGGCAGCCTGTTCCCCTATCGGAGTGAGGGAGGGGGGATTAACCCTCTCACTCACCTCTCCCCCCATTTACACTCAGACACCGGGCAGCCTGTTGCCCTATCGGAGGGAGGGTCGGATTTACCCTCTCACCCACCTCTCCCCCCATTTACACTCAGACACCGGGCAGCCTGTTCCCCTATCTGAGGGAGGGGGGATTAACGCTCTCACCCACCTCTCCCCTCTTTTACACTCAGACACCGGGCAGCCTGTTCCCCTATCGGAGGGAGGGGGGGATTAACCCTCTCACCCACCTCTCCCCCCATTTACACTCAGACACCGGGCAGCCTGTTCCCCTATCGGAGGGAGGGAGGGGGGATTAACCCTCTCACCCACCTCTCCCCCCATTTACACTCAGACACCGGGCAGCCTGTTCCCCGATCGGACGGAGGGGGGATTAACCCTCTCACCCACCTCACCCCCCATTTACACACAGAAACCGGGCAGCCTGTTCCCCTATCGGATGGAGGGAGGGGGGATTAACCCTCTCACCCACCTCTCCCCCCATTTACACTCAGACACCGGGCAGCCTGTTCCCGTATCGGAGGGAGAGAGGGGGGATTAACCCTCTCACCCACCTCTTCCCCCATTTACACTCAGACACCGGGCAGCCTGTTCCCCTATCGGACGGAGGGGGGATTAACCCTCTCACCCACCTCTCCCCCCATTTACACACAGACACCGGGCAGCCTGTTCCCCTATCGGATGGAGGGAGGGGGGATTAACCCTCTCACCCACCTCTCCCCCCATTTACACTCAGACACCGGGCAGCCTGTTCCCCTATCGGATGGAGGGAGGGGGGATTAAGCCTCTCACCCACCTCTCCCCCCATTTACACTCAGACACCAGGCAGCCTGTTCCCCTATCTGAGGGAGGGAGGATTAACCCTCTCACCCACCTCTCCCCCCATTTACACTCAGACACCGGGCAGCCTGTTCCCCTATCAGAGGGAGGGAGGATTAACCCTCTCACCCACCTCTCCCCCCATTTACACTCAGACACCGGGCAGCCTGTTCCCCTATCGGATGGAGGGAGGGGGCGGATTAACCCTCTCACCAACCTCTCCCCCCATTTACACTCAGACACCGGGCAGCCTGTTCCCCTATCGGATGGAGGGAGGGGGGGGATTAACCCTCTCACCCAGCTCTCCCCCCATTTAAACTCAGACACCGGGCAGTCTGTTCCCCTATCGGAGGGAGGGGGGGGATTAACCCTCTCACCCACCTCTCCCCCCATTTACAATCAGACACCGGGCAGCCTGTTCCCCTGTCGGAGGGAGGGAGGATTAACCCTCTCATCCACCTCTCCCCCCATTTACACTCAGACACCGGGCAGCCTGTTCCCCTATCGGATGGAGGGTTGGGATTAACCCTCTCACCCACCTCTGCCCCCATTTACACTCAGACACCGGGCAGCCTGTTCCCCTATCGGAGGGAGGGAGGGGGGGGATTACCCCTCTCACCCACCTCTCCCCCTAATTAAACTCAGACACCGGGCAGCCTGTTCCCCTATCGGAGGGAGGGGGGATTAACCCTCTCACCCACCTCTCCCCCCATTTACACTCAGACACCGGGCAGCCTGTTCCCCTATCGGAGGGAGGGGGGGATTAACCCTCTCACCCACCTCTCCCCCCATTTACACTCAGACACCGGGCAGCCTGTTCCCCTATCGGAGGGAGGGAGGGGATTAACCCTCTCACCCACCTCTCCCCCCATTTACACTCAGACACCGGGCAGCCTGTTCCCCTATCGGAGGGAGGGGGGATTAACCCTCTCACCCACCTCTCCCCCCATTTACACTCAGACACCGGGCAGGCTGTTCCCCTGTCGGAGGGAGGGGGGGTTTTACCCTCTCACCCACCTCTCCCCCATTTACACTCAGACACCGGGCAGCCTGTTCCCCTATCGGAGGGAGGGAGGGTGGATTAACCCTCTCAGCCACCTCTCCCCCCATTTACACTCAGACACCGGGCAGCCTGTTCCCCTATCGGAGGGAGGGAGGATTAACCCTCTCACCCACCTCTCCCCCCATTTACACTCAGACACCGGGCAGCCTGTACCCCTATCGGATGGAGGGTGGGGATTAACCCTCTCACCCACCACTCCCCCCATTTACACTCAGACACCGGGCAGCCTGTTCCCCTATCGGAGGGAGGGAGGGGGGGGATTACCCCTCTCACCCACCTCTCCCCCTATTTAAACTCAGACACCGGGCAGCCTGTTCCCCTATCGGAGGGAGGGGGGATTAACCCTCTCACCCACCTCTCCCCCCATTTACACTCAGACACCGGGCAGCCTGTTCCCCTATCGGAGGGAGGGGGGGATTAACCCTCTCACCCACCTCTCCCCCCATTTACACTCAGACACCGGGCAGCCTGTTCCCCTATCGGAGGGAGGGAGGGGATTAACCCTCTCACCCACCTCTCCCCCCATTTACACTCAGACACCGGGCAGCCTGTTCCCCTATCGGAGGGAGGGGGGATTAACCCTCTCACCCACCTCTCCCCCCATTTACACTCAGACACCGGGCAGGCTGTTCCCCTATCGGAGGGAGGGGGGGTTTTACCCTCTCACCCACCTCTCCCCCATTTACACTCAGACACCGGGCAGCCTGTTCCCCTATCGGAGGGAGGGAGGGGGGATTAACCCTCTCACCCACCTCTCCCCCCATTTACACTCAGACACCGGGCAGCCTGTTCCCCTATCGTAGGGAGGGAGGGAGGGAGGGGGATTAACCCTCTCACCCACCTCTCCCCCCATTTACACTCAGACACCGGGCAGCCTGTTTCCTTATCGGAGCGAGGGAGGTGGGATTAACCCTCTGACCCACCTCTCCCCCCATTTATACTCAGACACTGGGCAGCCTGTTCCCCTATCGGTGGGAGGGGGGATTAACCCTCTCACCCACCTCTCCCCCCATTTACACTCAGACACCGGGCAGCCTGTTCCCCTATCGGAGGGAGGGAGGGAGGATTTACCCTCTCACCCACCTCTCCCCCCATTTACACTCAGACACCGGGCAGCCTGTTCCCCTATCAGAGGGAGAGGGGGAGGATTAACCCTCTCACCCACCTCTCCCCCCATTTACACACAGACACCGGTCAGCCTGTTCCCCTATCGGAGGGAGGAGGGGGATTAACCCTCTCACCCACCTCTCTCCGCATTTACACTCAGACACCGGGCAGCCTGTTCCCCTATCGGAGGGAGGGGGGAGGATTAACCCTCTCACCCACCTCTCCCCCCATTTACACTCAGACAACGGGCAGCCTGTTCCCCTATCGGAGGGAGGGAGAGGGGATAAACCCTCTCACCCACCTCTCCCCCCATTTACACTGAGACACCGGTCAGCCTGTTCCCCTATCGGAGGGAGGGAGGATTAACCCTCTCACCCACCTCTCCCCCCAATTTACACTCAGACACCGGGCAGCCTGTTCCCCTATCGGAGGGAGGGAGGATTATCCCTCTCACCCACCTCTCCCCCCATTTACACTCAGACACCGGGCAGCCTGTTCCCCTATCAGAGGGAGGGAGGGAGGATTAACCCTCTCACCCACCTCTCCCCCCATTTACACTCAGACACAGGGCAGCCTGTTCCCCTATCGGAGGGAGGGAGGGAGGATTAACCCTCTCACCCACCTCTCCCCCGATTTACACAAAGACACTGGGCAGCCTTTTCCCCTATCAGAGGGAGGGAGGGGGATTAACCCTCTCACCCACCTTTCCCCCATTTACACTGAGACACCGGGCAGCCTGTTCCCCTATCGGAGGGAGGGGGGATTAACCCTCTCACCCACCTCTCCCCCATTTATACTCAGACACCGGGCAGCCTGTTCCCCTATCGGAGTGAGGGAGGGGGGATTAACCCTCTCACTCACCTCTCCCCCCATTTACACTCAGACACCGGGCAGCCTGTTGCCCTATCGGAGGGAGGGTCGGATTTACCCTCTCACCCACCTCTCCCCCCATTTACACTCAGACACCGGGCAGCCTGTTCCCCTATCTGAGGGAGGGGGGATTAACGCTCTCACCCACCTCTCCCCTCTTTTACACTCAGACACCGGGCAGCCTGTTCCCCTATCGGAGGGAGGGGGGGATTAACCCTCTCACCCACCTCTCCCCCCATTTACACTCAGACACCGGGCAGCCTGTTCCCCTATCGGAGGGAGGGAGGGGGGATTAACCCTCTCACCCACCTCTCCCCCCATTTACACTCAGACACCGGGCAGCCTGTTCCCCTAGCGGAGGGAGGGGGGATTAACCCTCTCACCCACCTCTCCCCCCATTTACACTCAGACACCGGGCAGCCTGTTCCCCTATCGGATGGAGGGAGGGGGGATTAACCCTCTCACCCACCTCTCCCCCCATTTACACTCAGACACCGGGCAGCCTGTTCCCCTATCGGAGGGAGGGGGAGAGGGATTAACCCTCTCACCCACCTCTCCCCCCATTTACACTCAGACACCGGGCAGCCTGTTCCCCTATCAGAGGAAGGGAGGGGGGATTAACCCTCTCACCCACCTCTCCCCCCATTTACACTCAGACACCGGGCAGCCTGTTCCCCTATCGGATGGAGGGAGGATTAACCCTCTCACCCACCTGTCCCCTCATTTACACTCAGACACCGGGCAGCCTGTTCCCCTATCGGAAGGGGGGGATTAGCCCTCTCACCCACCTCTCCCCCCATTTACACTCAGACACCGGGCAGCCTGTTCCCCTTTCGGAGGGAGGGGGGATTAACCCTCTGACCCACCTCTCCCCCCATTTACACTCAGACACCGGGCAGCCTGTTCCCCTATCGGAGGGAGGGGTGATTAACACTCTCACCCACCTCTCCCCCCATTTACACTCAGACACCAGGCAGCCTGTTCCCCTATCGGAGGGAGAGGAGGGGGGGGATTAACCCTCTCACCCACCTCTCCCCCCATTTACACTCAGACACCGGGCAGCCTGTTCCCCTATCGGAGGGAGGGGGATTAACCCTCTCACCCACCTCTCCCCCCATTTACACTCAGACACCGGGCAGCCTGTTCCACTATCGGAGGGAGGGAGGGGATTAACGCTCTCACCCACCTCTCCCCCCATTTACACTCAGACACGGGGCAGCCTGTTCCCCTATCGGAGGGAGGAGGGATTAACCCTCTCACCCATCTCTCCCCCCATTTACACTCAGACACCGGGCAGCCTGTTCCCCTATCGGAGGGAGGGTGATTAACCCTCTCACCCACCTCTCCCCCTTTTTACACTCAGACACCGGGCAGCCTGTTCCCCTATCGGAGGGAGGGGGGATTAACCCTCTCACCCACCTCTCCCCCCATTTACACTCAGACACCGGGCAGCCTGTTCCACTATCGGAGGGAGGGTGGGGGGATTAATTGTCTCACCAGTTTGATCAGTATCTGTTTGAGAATGTGTTGGTGGACATACTCCCTCTCTCTCTCTCTCTCTCTCTATCTCTCTCACTCCTTTCAGACACTCCTTAAGGCCTCTCTCTCTGACTTTGCTCTCCTGTCCCTAATATCACTTCATGCAGCTTGGGATCAGACTGTGTTGAATAATTGCTTCTTTGGTGGATCTCGAGGTCTCTCTGTTCGATTACTAGCCTGAAAACACTTGTTTTCAATGTGTTGAGTATTCACTTAAACCTGGAGAGTGAGTGAGACAGAGGGAGAGAGAGAGAGACAGAGAGAAAGAAAGAGGGAAAAGAGAGAGAGAGAGAGAGAGGTAAAACGAGCGGGAGAGACAGATAGAGAGAGAAGGAGAGAGGGAGAAAGAAAGAGGGAGAGAGAGAGAGAAAGAGAGAGACATCGACGGGGAGAGCGATTGAGAGAGCGTCAGGGAGAGAGAGAGTGAAAGAGGCAGGGGAGTGAAAGAGAGATCAACAGATAGAGAGGGAGAGAGAGGCTGAGAGAGGGATAGAGAGGGAGACAAAGAGAGAGGGAGATAAAGAGTGACCGTGAGAGGAGAGAGGCAAAGACAGAGGGAGAGAGAGAGTGAGTGAGTGATAGAGTGAGAGAGGGATGGAGTGACAGAGAGAGAGGGATGGGGTGAAAGAGAGAGGGATGGAGTGACAGAGAGAGAGAGGGACGGAGTGATAGAGAAGCAGAGATGGAGTGATAGGGTGAGAGAGGGATAGAGTGACAGAGAGAGAGAGGGATAGAGTGACAGAGAGAGAGGGATGGAGTGATAGAGAGAGAGAGGGATGGAGTGATATAGAGAGAGAGAGGGATGGAGTGACAGGGTGAGGGAGGGAAGGAGTGATAGAGTGAGAGAGGGATAGAGTGACAGAGAGGGATGGAGTGATAGATGAGGAGAGATAGAGTGATAGAGAGAGAGAGGGATGGAGTGATAGGGTGAGAGAGGGATAGAGACACAGATAGTGAGAGGGATGGAGTGATAGAGAGAGGGATGGAGTGACAGAGAGAGAGGGGTTGAGTGATAGAGAGAGTGAGAGGGATGGAGTTATAGAGTGGGAGAGGGATGGAGTGACAGAGAGAGATACAGATAGAGTGTCAGAGAGGGATGGATCAATATAGAGAGAGAGGGATAGAGTGATAGAGCGAGAGAGGGTTGGTATGATAGAGAGAGAGATGGAGTGACAGAGAGAGAGAGAGTGATGGACTGAGAGAGAGAGAGAGGGATGGAGTGATTGGGTGAACGGGGGATTGAGTGATAGAGAGAGAGGGATGGAGTGATAGAGAGAGAGAGAGATGAGTGACAGAGAGAGAGGGATGGAGTGACAGAGAGCGAGGGATGTAGTGATATAAACAGAGAGGGATGGAATGATAGAGAGAGAGGGATGGAATGATAGAGAGAGAGGGATGGAGTGATAGAGAGAGAGAGAAAGGGATGGAGTGATAGAGAGAGGGAGAGAGGGATGGAGTGATAGAGAGAGAGGGATGGAGTGATAGAGAGAGGATGGAGTGACAGAGTGTGAAAGGGATGGAGTGATAGAGAGAGAGGGGTTGAGTGATAGAGAGAGAGAGAGAGGGATGGAGTTATAGAGTGGGAGAGGGATGGAGTGATAGAGAGAGGGAGGGATGGAGTGATAGAAAGTGGGAGGGATGGAGTGACAGAGAGTGAGAGGGATGGAGTGACAGAGAGTGAGAGAGATGGAGTGACAGAGTGTGAGAGGGATGGAGTGATAGCGAGAGGGATGGAGTGACAGAGAGAGAGTGGTTGAGTGATAGAGAGAGTGAGAGGGATGGAGTTATAGAGTGTGAGAGGGATGGAGTGACAGAGAGAGATACAGATAGAGTGGCAGAGAGGGATGGATCAACGTGGAGAGAGAGGGATAGAGTGATAGAGCAAGAGAGGGTTGGAGTGACAAAGAGAGGGATGGAGTGACAGAGAAGGATGGATTGATAGAGAGACGGAGGGATGGAATGACAGAGTGAGAGAGGGATAGAGTGGCAGAGAGGGATGGAGCGATAGAGAGAGAGAGGGATGGAGTGACAGAGAGAGAGAGGGATGGATTGAGAGAGAGACGGAGAGGGATGAAGTGACAGACTGAGAGAGGGATGGATTAAGAGAGAGAGAGGGATGAGTGACAGATTGAGTGAGGGATGGAGTGACAGAGAGAGGGAGCGAGTGACAGAGGGAGAGGAATAGTGATGGAGAGAGAGGGTTGAAGTCACAGACAGGGATGCAGTGATAGGGTGAGAGAGGGATAGAGTGACAGAAAGAGAGGGATGGAGTGATAGAGAGAGAGAGGGGTGGAGTCATAGAGAGGGAGAGGGATGGAGTGACAGAGAGTGAGTGGGATGGAGTGATAGTGAGAGAGAGGGATGGAGTGACAGAGAGTGAGTGGGATGGAGTGATAGTGAGAGAGAGGGATGGGGTGACAGAGAGAGGGGGCTGATAGAGAGACAGGAGGATTGGGTGATAGAGAGAGAGAGAGGGGGATAGGGCGATAGGGAGAGAGAGGGATCAAGTGACAGAGAAGGAGAGATGGAGTGACAGAGTGAGAGAGGGATGGGGTGATAGAGAGAAAGGGATGGACAGACAGATAGAGAGAGGGATGGATTGATAGAGAAAGACAGGGATGGGGTAACAGAGAAAGAGAGGGATGGGGTGATAGAGACAGAAGCGCTTGGGGTGATAGAGAGAGAGGGATGGAGTGACAGATAGAGAGAGAAGGATGGAGTGATAGAGAGAGAGGGATGGAGTAATAGAGAGAGAGGGATGGAGTGATAGAGAGAGGGATGGGGTGATAGAGAGAGAGGGATGGGGTGATAGAGAGAGATAATTGGGGTGATAGAGAGAGAGAGGGATGGGGTGATAGAGAGAGAGGGATGGAGAGATAGAGAGAGAGGGATGGGGTGACAGAGACAGAGAGATCGGCTGACAGAGAGAGAGAGGGATTGGGTCACAGTGAGAGAGAGGGATTGGGTGATAGAGAGAGAGGGATGGGGTGACAGAGAAAGAGAGAGAGGGATGGGGTGATAGAGAGAGAGGCATGGGGTGACAGAGAGAGAGGGAAGGGGTGATAGAGAGAGAGTGATGGGGTGATAGAGAGAGAGGAATGGGGTGATAGAGAGAGAGGGATGAGGTGACAGTGAGAGAGAGGGATGGGGTGATTGAGAGAGAGAGGGATTGGGTGACAGAGAGAGAGGGATTGGGTGATAGAGAGAGAGGGATGGCGTGACAGAGAGAGAGAGAGAGGAATGGGGTTATAGAGAGAGAGGGATGGGGTGATAGAGAGAGAGGGATGGAGTGATAGAGAGAGAGGGATGGGGTGATAGAGAGAGAGAGGGATGGGGTGATTGAGAGAGAGAGGGATTGGGTGATAGAGAGAGAGGGATGGAGTGATAGAGAGAGAGGGATGGGGCGATAGAGAGAGAGGGATGGAGTGATAGAGAGAGAGGGATGGGGTGATAGAGAGAGAGAGGGATGGGGTGATTGAGAGAGAGAGGGATTGGGTGATAGAGAGAGAGGGATGGAGTGACAGATAGAGAGAGAAGGATGGAGTGATAGAGAGAGAGGGATGGAGTGATAGAGAGAGGGATGGGGTGATAGAGAGAGAGGGATGGGGTGATAGAGAGAGATATTTGGGGTGATAGAGAGAGAGAGGGATTGGGTGACAGTGAGAGAGAGGGATTGGGTGATAAAGAGAGAGGGATGGGGTGACAGAGAAAGAGAGAGAGGAATGGGGTGATAGAGAGAGAGGCATGGGGTGACAGAGAGAGAGGGATGGAGTGATAGAGAGAGAGGGATGGGGTGACAGTGAGAGAGAGGGATGGGGTGATTGAGAGAGAGAAGGATTGGGTGATAGAGAGAGAGGGATTGGGTGATAGAGAGAGAGGGATGGCGTGACAGAGAGAGAGAGAGAGAGAGGAATGGGGTTATAGAGAGAGAGGGATGGTGTGACAGAGAGAGAGAGAGAGGAATGGGGTGACAGAGAGAGAGGGATGGGGTGATAGAGAGAGAGGGATGGGGTGACAGAGAGAGAGGGATGGAGTGATAGAGAGAGAGGGTTGGGGTGACAGAGAGAGGGGGATGGCGTGATAGAGAGAGAGGGATGGGGTGACAGAGAGAGAGGGATGGAGTGATAGAGAGAGAGGGATGGGGTGACAGAGAGAGGGGGATGGGGTGATAGAGAGAGAGGGATGGTGTGATAGAGAGAGAGGGATGGGGTGACAAAGAGAGGGGGATGGGGTGATAGAGAGAGAGAGGGATGGAGTGATATAGAGAGATGGATGGGGTGACAGAGAGAGAGGGATGGGGTGATAGAGAGAGAGGGATGGGGTGACAGAGAGAGGGGGATGGGGTGATAGAGAGAGAGGAATGGGGTGATAGAGAGAGAGGGATGGGGTGACAGAGAGAGGGGGATGGGGTGATAGAGAGAGAGAGAGGGATGGGGTGATAGAGAGAGAGGGATGAGGTGATAGAGAGAGAGAGGGATGGAGTGATAGTGAGAGAGAGGGAAGGGGTGATTGAGAGAGAGAGGGATTGGGTGATAAAGAGAGAGGGAAGGCGTGACAGAGTGAGAGCGAGGAATGGGGTGACAGAGAGAGAGGAATGGGGTGATAGAGAGAGAGGGATGGGGTGATAGAGAGAGAGGGATGGGGAGACAGAGAGAGAGGGATGGGGTGATAGAGAGAGAGAGGGATGGGGTGATAGAGAGAGAGAGGGATGGGGTGATTAAGAGAGAGAGGGATTGGGTGATAGAGAGAGAGGGATGGGGTGATAGAGAGAGAGGGATGGGGTGATAGAGAGAGAGGGATGGGATGACAGAGAGAGAAATGGATGGGGTGACAGAGAGAGAGGAATGGAGTGATAGAGTGAGAGAGATGGGGTGAAGAGAGAGAGGGATGGAGTGATAGAGAGAAAAGGATGGACAGACAGATAGAGAAAGGGATGGATTGATAGAGAAAGAGAGGGATGGGGTAACAGAGAGAGAGAGGGATGGGGTGATAGACAGAGAGGGATGGGGTGACAGATAGAGAGAGAGGGATGGGGTGATAGAGAGAGAGGGGGATGGAGTGATAGAGAGTGAGAGGGATGGGCTGACTGAGAGAGAGAGGGATGGGGTGATAGAGAGAGAGGGATGGAGTGATAGAGAGAGGGATGGGGTGATAGAGAGAGAGGGATGGAGTGATAGAGAGAGGGATGGGGTGATAGAGAGAGAGGGATGGAATGATAGAGAGAGAGAGGGATTGGGTGACAGTGAGAGAGAGGGATTGGGTGATAAAGAGAGAGGGATGGGGTGACAGAGAAAGAGAGAGAGGAATGGGGTGATAGAGAGAGAGGGATGGGGTGACAGAGAGAGAGAGAGGGATGGGGTGATAGAGAGAGAGGGATGGGGTGATAGAGAGAGAGGGATGGGGTGACAGAGAGAGAGGGATGGAGTGATAGAGAGAGAGGGATGGGGTGACAGAGAGAGAGGGATGGGGTGATAGAGAGAGAGGGATGGGGTGACAGAGAGAGGGGGATGGGGTGATAGAGAGAGAGAGAGGGATGGGGTGATAGAGAGAGAGGGATGAGGTGATTGAGAGAGAGAGGGATTGGGTGATAGAGAGAGAGGGAAGGCGTGACAGAGTGAGAGCGAGGAATGGGGTGATAGAGAGAGAGGAATGGGGTGATAGAGAGGGATGGGGTGATAGAGAGAGAGGGATGAGGAGACAGAGAGAGAAGGATGGGGTGATAGAGAGAGAGGGATGGGGTGATAGAGAGAGAGGGATGGGGTGACAGAGAGAGAAATGGATGGGGTGACAGAGAGAGAGTGATGGAGTGATAGAGAGAGAGGGATGGGGTGATAGAGATAGAGACTGATGGGGTGTTAGAGAGAGAGGGACGGGGTGATAGAGAAAGAGAAGGATGGGGTGATAGAGAGAGAGGGATGGGGTGATAGAGAGAGAGAGGGATGGAGTGATAGAGAGAGAGAGGAATGGAGTGATAGAGAGAGAGAGGGATGGGGTGATTGAGAGAGAGAGTGATTGGGTGATAGAGAGAGAGGGATTGGGTGATAGAGAGAGAGGGATTGGGTGATAGAGAGAGAGGGATGGCGTGACAGAGAGAGAGAGAGATGAATGGGGTGAAAGAGAGAGAGGGATGGGGTGATAGAGAGAGGGATGGGATGACAGAGAGAGAGGGATGGAGTGATAGAGAGAGAGGGATGGGGTGACAGAGAGAGAGGGATGGAGTGATAGAGAGAGAGGGAAGGGGTGACAGAGAGAGGGGGATGGGGTGATAGAGAGAGAGGGATGGGGTGATAGAGAGAGCGGGATGGGGTGATAGAGAGAGAGGGATGGGATGACAGAGAGAGAAATGGATGGGGTGACAGAGAGAGAGGAATGGAGTGATAGAGAGAGAGAGATGGGGTGAAGAGAGAGAGGGATGGAGTGATAGAGAGAAAAGGATGGACAGACAGATAGAGAAAGGGATGGATTGATAGAGAAAGAGAGGGATGGGGTAACAGAGAGAGAGAGGGATGGGGTGATAGAGAGAGAGGGGGATGGAGTGATAGAGAGTGAGAGGGATGGGCTGACTGAGAGAGAGAGGGATGGATTGATAGAGAGAGAGAGATGGAGTGATAGAGAGAGGGATGGGGTGATAGAGAGAGAGGGATGGGGTGAGAGAGAGAGAGATTTGGGTTGATAGAAAGAGAGGGATGGGGTGATAGAGAGAGAGGGATGGGGTGATAGAGAGAGATGGATGGGGTGACAGAGAGAGAGGGATGGGGTGATAGAGAGAGAGGGATGGGGTGACAGAGAAAGAGAGAGAGGAATGGGGTGATAGAGAGAGAGGGATGGGGTGATAGAGAGAGATGGATGGGGTGACAGAGAGAAAGGGATGGGGTGATAGAGAGAGAGGGATGGAGTGATAGAGAGAGAGGGATGGGGTGATAGAGAGAGGGGGATGGGGGGACAATGAGAGAGAGGGATGCGGTGATTGAGAGAGAGGGATTGGGTGATAGAGAGAGAGGGATGGCGTGACAGAGAGAGAGAGAGAGATGAATGGGGTGAAAGAGAGAGAGGGATGGGGTGATAGAGAGAGGGATGGGATGACAGAGAGAGAGGGATGGAGTGATAGAGAGAGAGGGATGGGGTGACAGAGAGAGATGGATGGGGTGATAGAGAGAGAGAGAGGGATAGGGTGATAGAGAGAGAGGGATGGGGTGATAGAGAGAGTGATGGGGTGATAGAGAGAGGGATGGAGTGATAGAGACAGAAAGGGATGGAGTGATAGAGAGAGAGAGGGATGGGGTGATTGAGAGAGGGAGGGATTGGGTGATAGAGAGAGAGGGATGGGGTGATAGAGAGAGAGGGATGGAGTGATAGAGAGAGAGAGGGATGGGGTGATAGAGATAGAGACCAATGGGGTGATAGAGAGAGAGGGGTATGGGGTGACAGATAGAGAGAGATGTGGTGACAGATAGAGAGTGGGATGGGGTGACAGAGAAAGAGAGAGAGGAATGGGTTGATAGAGAGAGAGGGATGGGGTGATAGAGAGAGAGGGATGGGGTGACAGAGACAGAAAGATGGGCTGATAGAGAGAGAGAGGGATTGGGTGACAGTGAGAGAGAGGGATTGGGTGATAGAGAGAGAGAGGGATTGGGTGATAGAGAGAGAGGGATGCGGTGACAGAGAAAGAGAGAGAGGAATGGGGTGATAGAGGGAGAGAGGGATGGGGTGATAGAGAGAGAGCGATGGGGTGACAATGAGAGAGAGGGATGGGGTGATTGAGATAGAGGGATTGGGTGATAGAGAAGGATTGGGTGATAGAGAGAGAGGGATGGGGTGATAGAGAAAGAGGGATGGGATGACAAGAGAGAGGGATGGAGTGATAGAGAGAGAGGGATGGGGTGACAGAGAGAGAGGGATGGAGTGACAGAGAGAGGGGGATGGGATGATAGAGAGAGAGGGATGGGGTGATAGAGAGAGAGGGATGGGGTGACAGAGAGAGATGGATGGAGTGATAGAGAGAGAGGGATGGGGTGACAGAGAGAGGGTGATGGGATGATAGAGAGGGAGGGATGCGGTGATAGAGAGAGAGGGATGGGGTGATAGAGAGAGAGAGAGGGATAGGGTGATAGAGAGAGAGGGATGGGGTGATAGAGAGAGAGGGATAGTGTGACAAAGAGAGGGGGATGGGGTGATAGAGAGAGAGAGGGATGGGGTGATAGAGAGAGGGATGGGGTGATAGAGAGAGAGGGATGAGGTGATAGAGAGAGAGGGATGGAGTGATAGAGAGAGAGAGGGATGGGGTGATTGAGAGAGAGAGGGATTGGGTGATAGAGAGAGAGGGATGGAGTGACAGATAGAGAGAGAAGGATGGACTGATAGAGAGAGAGGGATGGAGTGATAGAGAGAGAGGGATGGAGTGATAGAGAGAGGGATGGGGTGATAGAGAGAGAGGGATGGGGTGATAGAGAGAGATATTTGGGGTGATAGAGAGAGAGGGATGGGGTGATAGAGAGAGAGGGATGGAGAGATAGAGAGAGAGGGATGGGGTGACAGAGACAGAGAGATGGGCTGATAGAGAGAGAGGGGGATTGGGTGACAGTGAGAGAGAGGGATTGGGTGAGAAAGAGAGAGGGATTGGGTGATAGAGAGAGAGGGATGGGGTGACAGAGAAAGAGAGAGAGGAATGGGGTGATAGAGAGAGAGGCATGGGGTGACAGAGAGAGAGGGATGGGGTGATAGAGAGAGAGTGATGGGGTGATAGAGAGAAAGGGATGGGGTGATAGAGAGAGAGGGATGGGGTGACAGTGAGAGAGAGGGATGGGGTGATTGAGAGAGAGATGGATTGGGTGATAGAGGGAGAGGGATGGCTTGACAGGGAGAGAGAGAGCGAGGAATGGGGTTATAGAGAGAGAGGGATGGGGTGATAGAGAGAGAGGGATGGGGTGATAGAGAGAGAGGGATGGGGTGACAGAGAGAGGGGGATGGGGTGATAGAGAGAGAGAGAGGGATGGGGTGATAGAGAGAGAGGGATGAGGTGATAGAGAGAGAGGGATGGAGTGACAGAGAGAGAGAGGGATGGGGTGATTGAGAGAGAGAGGGATTGGGTGATAGAGAGAGAGGGAAGGCGTGACAGAGTGAGAGCGAGGAATGGGGTGATAGAGAGAGAGGAATGGGGTGATAGAGAGAGAGGGATGTGGTGATAGAGAGAGAGGGATGGGGTGACAGAGAGAGAGGGATGGGGTGATAGAGAGGGAGGGATGGGGTGATGGAGAGAGAGGGATGGGGTGACAGGGAGAGAGGGATGGGGTGATAGAGACAGAGGAATGGGGTGATAGAGAGAGAGGGATGGGTTGACAGAGAGAGAAATGGATGGGGTGACAGAGCGAGAGGGATGGAGTGATAGAGATAGAGGAATGGGGTGATAGAGATAGAGACTGATGGGGTGTTAGAGAGAGAGGGACGGGGTGATAGAGAAAGAGAAGGATGGGGTGATAGAGAGAGAGGGATGGGATGATAGAGAGAGAGAGGGATGGAGTGATATTGAGAGAGAGGGTTGGGATGATAGAGATAGAGGGATGGGGTGATAGAGATAGAGACTGATGGGGTGATAGAGAGAGAGGGATGGGGTGATAGAGAGAGAGAGAGGGATGGGGTGATAGAGAGAGAGGGATGGGGTGATAGAGAGAGAGGGATTGGGTGATAGAGAGAGAGGGATTGGGTGATAGAGAGAGCGGGATGGCGTGACAGAGAGAGAGAGAGAGGAATGGGGTTATAGAGAGAGAGGGATGTGGTGATAGAGAGAGAGGGATGGGGTGATAGAGAGAGAGGGATGGGGTGATAAGAAGAGAGAGGGATGGAGTGATAGAGAGAGAGGGATGGGATGACAGGGAGAGAAATGTTTGGGGTGACAGATAGAGAGGGATGGAGTGATAGAGAGAGAGGGATGGGGTGACAGAGAGAGAGGGATGGAGTGACAGAGAGAGGGGGATGGGATGATAGAGAGAGAGGGATGGGGTGATAGAGAGAGAGGGATGGGGTGACAGAGAGAGATGGATGGAGTGATAGAGAGAGAGGGATGGGGTGACAGAGAGAGGGTGATGGGATGATAGAGAGGGAGGGATGCGGTGATAGAGAGAGAGGGATGGGGTGATAGAGAGAGAGAGAGGGATAGGGTGATAGAGAGAGAGGGATGGGGTGATAGAGAGAGAGGGATAGTGTGACAAAGAGAGGGGGATGGGGTGATAGAGAGAGAGAGGGATGGGGTGATAGAGAGAGGGATGGGGTGATAGAGAGAGAGGGATGAGGTGATAGAGAGAGAGGGATGGAGTGATAGAGAGAGAGAGGGATGGGGTGATTGAGAGAGAGAGGGATTGGGTGATAGAGAGAGAGGGATGGAGTGACAGATAGAGAGAGAAGGATGGACTGATAGAGAGAGAGGGATGGAGTGATAGAGAGAGAGGGATGGAGTGATAGAGAGAGGGATGGGGTGATAGAGAGAGAGGGATGGGGTGATAGAGAGAGATATTTGGGGTGATAGAGAGAGAGGGATGGGGTGATAGAGAGAGAGGGATGGAGAGATAGAGAGAGAGGGATGGGGTGACAGAGACAGAGAGATGGGCTGATAGAGAGAGAGGGGGATTGGGTGACAGTGAGAGAGAGGGATTGGGTGAGAAAGAGAGAGGGATTGGGTGATAGAGAGAGAGGGATGGGGTGACAGAGAAAGAGAGAGAGGAATGGGGTGATAGAGAGAGAGGCATGGGGTGACAGAGAGAGAGGGATGGGGTGATAGAGAGAGAGTGATGGGGTGATAGAGAGAAAGGGATGGGGTGATAGAGAGAGAGGGATGGGGTGACAGTGAGAGAGAGGGATGGGGTGATTGAGAGAGAGATGGATTGGGTGATAGAGGGAGAGGGATGGCTTGACAGGGAGAGAGAGAGCGAGGAATGGGGTTATAGAGAGAGAGGGATGGGGTGATAGAGAGAGAGGGATGGGGTGATAGAGAGAGAGGGATGGGGTGACAGAGAGAGGGGGATGGGGTGATAGAGAGAGAGAGAGGGATGGGGTGATAGAGAGAGAGGGATGAGGTGATAGAGAGAGAGGGATGGAGTGACAGAGAGAGAGAGGGATGGGGTGATTGAGAGAGAGAGGGATTGGGTGATAGAGAGAGAGGGAAGGCGTGACAGAGTGAGAGCGAGGAATGGGGTGATAGAGAGAGAGGAATGGGGTGATAGAGAGAGAGGGATGTGGTGATAGAGAGAGAGGGATGGGGTGACAGAGAGAGAGGGATGGGGTGATAGAGAGGGAGGGATGGGGTGATGGAGAGAGAGGGATGGGTTGACAGAGAGAGAAATGGATGGGGTGACAGAGCGAGAGGGATGGAGTGATAGAGATAGAGGAATGGGGTGATAGAGATAGAGACTGATGGGGTGTTAGAGAGAGAGGGACGGGGTGATAGAGAAAGAGAAGGATGGGGTGATAGAGAGAGAGGGATGGGATGATAGAGAGAGAGAGGGATGGAGTGATAGAGAGAGAGAGGGTTGGGATGATAGAGATAGAGGGATGGGGTGATAGAGATAGAGACTGATGAGGTGATAGAGAGAGAGGGATGGGGTGATAGAGAGAGAGAGAGGGATGGGGTGATAGAGAGAGAGGGATGGGGTGATAGAGAGAGAGGGATTGGGTGATAGAGAGAGAGGGATTGGGTGATAGAGAGAGCGGGATGGCGTGACAGAGAGAGAGAGAGAGGAATGGGGTTATAGAGAGAGAGGGATGTGGTGATAGAGAGAGAGGGATGGGGTGATAGAGAGAGAGGGATGGGGTGATAAGAAGAGAGAGGGATGGAGTGATAGAGAGAGAGGGATGGGATGACAGGGAGAGAAATGTTTGGGGTGACAGATAGAGAGGGATGGAGTGATAGAGAGAGAGGGATGGAGTGATAGAGAGAGAGAGATGGGGTGACAGAGAGAGAGGGATGGAGTGATAGAGAGAGAGGGATGGGGTGATAGAGAGAGAGGGATGGGCTGATATGGAGAGGGAGGGATGGAGTGATAGAGAGAGGGAGGGGTGGGGTGATAGAGATAGAGACCAAAGGGGTGATAGAGACAGAGGGGTATGGGGTGACAGGTAGAGAGAGAGTTGTGGTGACAGATAGAGAGTGGGATGGGGTGACAGGGAGAGAGGGATGGTGTGATAGAGAGAGAGGGATGCGGTGACATGGAGAGAGGGATGGGGTGATAGAGAGAGAGAGGGAAGGGCTGATAGAGAGAGAGAGGGATGGGCTGATAGAGAGAGACAGTGGGATGGGGTGATAGAGAGAGAGGGATAGGTTAATAGAGAGAGAGGGATGGAGTGATAGAGAGAGAGGGATGGAGTGATAGAGAGAGGGATGGGGTGATAGAGAGAGAGGGATGGGGTGAGAGAGAGAGAGATTTGGGGTGACAGAGAGAGAGGGATGGGGTGATAGAGATAGAGGCATGGAGTGATAGAGAGAGAGGGATGGGGTGACAGAGACAGAGAGATGGTCTGATCGAGAGAGAGAGGGATTGGGTGACAGTGAGAGAGAGGGATTGGGTGATAGAGAGAGAGGGATTGGGTGATAGTGAGAGAGGGATGGGTTGACAGAGAAAGAGAGAGAGGGATGGGGTGATAGAGAGAGATGGATGGGGTGACAGTGAGAGAGAGGGATGGGGTGATTGAGAGAGAGGGATTGGGTGATAGAGAGAGAGATATGGTGTGAAAGAGAGAGAGAGAGATGAATGGGGTTAAAGAGAGGGAGGGATGGGGTGATAGAGACAGAGGGATGGGGCGATAGAGAGAGAGGGATGGAGTGATAGAGACAGAGGAATGGGGTGACAGAGAGAGAGGGATAGGGTGATAGAGAGAGAGGGATGGGGTGATAGAGAGAGAGGGATAGGGTGAAAGAGAGAGGGGGATGGCGTGATAGAGGGAGAGGGATGGGGTGACAAAGAGAGGTGGATGGGGTGATAGAGAGAGAGTGAGGGATAGGGTGATAGAGAGAGAGGGATGGGGTGATAGAGAGAGAGGGATGGGGTGACAGAGAGAGGGGGATGGGGTGATAGAGAGAGAGAGAGGGATGTGGTGATAGAGAGAGAGAGATGTGGTGATAGAGAGAGAGGGATGGAGTGATTGAGAGAGAGAGGGATGGAGTGATAGAGAGAGACCGGGATGGAGTGATTGAGAGAGAGAGGGATTGGGTGATACAGAGAGAGGGATGGCATGACAAAGATAGAGAGAGGAATGGGGTGATAGAGAGAGAGGGGTATGGGGTGACAGATAGAGAGAGAGATGGGGTGACAGATAGAGAGTGGGATGGGGTGACAGAGAAAGAGGGAGAGGAATGGGGTGATAGAGAGAGAGGGATGGGGTGATTGAGAGAGAGGGATGGGGTGATTGAGAGAGAGGGATTGGGTGAAAGAGAGAGAGTGATTGGGTGACAGAGAGAATGCGATGGCGTGACAGAGAGAGAGAGAGAGAGGAATGGGGTGATAGAGAGAGAGGGATTGGGTGATAGAGAGAGAGGGATGGGGTGACAGAGAGAGAGGGATGGAGTGATAGAGAGAGAGGGATGGAGTGATAGAGAGAGAGAGAGGAATGAGGTGATAGAGAGAGAGGGATGGGGTGATAGAGAGAGAGGGATGGGTGACAGAGAGAGTGGGATGGGGTGATAGAGAGAGAGGGATGGGGTGATAGAGAGAGAGGGATGGGATGACAGGGAGAGAAATGGATGGGGTGACAGATAGAGAGGGATGGAGTGATAGAGAGAGGGATGGAGTGATAGAGAGAGAGGGATGGGGTGATAGAGATAGAGACTGATGGGGTGTTAGAGAGAGAGGGACCGGGTGATAGAGAAAGAGAAGGATGGGGTGATAGAGAGAGAGGGATAGGGTGATAGAGAGAGAGGGATGGAGTGATAGAGAGAGAGTGGGATGGGTTGATTGAGAGAGAGAGGGATTGGGTGATAGAGAGAGCAGGATGGCGTGACAGAGAGAGAGAGAGGAATGGGGTGACAGAGAAAGAGGGATGTGGTGATAGAGAGAGAGGGATGGGATGACAGAGAGAGAAATGGATGTGGTGACAGAGAGAGATTGATGGAGTGATAGAGAGAGAGGGATGGAGTGATAGAGAGAGAGGGATGGGGTGACAGAGGGAGAGGGAAGGGGTGATAGAGAGAGAGGGATGGGGTGATAGAGAGAGAAGGATGGGCTGATAGGGAGAGAGAGGGATGGAGTGATAGAGAGAGGGTGGATGGGGTGATAGAGATAGAGACCAATGGGGTGATAGAGAGAGAGGGGTATGGGGGTGACAGAGAGAGAGATGCGGTGACAGATAGAGAGTGGGATGGGGTGACAGAGAGAGAGGGATGGGGTGATAGAGAGAGGGATGGGCTGATAGAGAGAGAGAGAGGGATGGGGTGAAGAGAGAGAGGGATAGGCTAATAGAGAGAGAGGGATGGAGTGATAGAGAGAGAGGGATGGGGTGATAGAAAGAGAGGGATGGAGTGATAGAGAGAGGGATAGGGTGATAGAGAGAGAGGAATGGGGTGATAGAAAGGGAGAGGGATGGGGTGATAGAGAGAGAGGGATGGGGCGATAGAGAGAGAGTGACGTATGGGGTGATAGAGAGAGAGCGATGGGGTGATAGAGAGAGAGGGATGGGGTGATAGAGTGAAAGAGGGATGGGGTGATAGAGAGAGAGGGATGGGGTGATAGAGAGAGGTGGATGGGGGTGATAGAGAGAGAGAGAGGGCTACGGTGATAGATAGAGAGGGATGGGGTGATAGAGAGAGAGGGATGGAGTGATAGAGAGAGAGGGATGGAGTGATAGAGAGAGAGAGGGATGGGGTGCTTGAGAGAGAGAGGGATTGGGTGATAGAGAGAGAGGGATGGCGTGACAGAGAGAGAGAGAGGAATGGGCTGATAGAGAGAGAGGGATGGGTGTGACAGAGAGAGACAGAGGAATGAGGTGATAGAGTGGGTTGGGGTGATAGAGAGAGAGGGATGGGGTGATAGAGAGAGAGGGAAGGGGTGACAGGGAGAGAGGGATTGGGTGATAGAGACAGAGGAATGGGGTGATAGAGAGAGAGGGATGGGATGACAGAGAGTGAAATGGATGGGGTGACAGAGCGAGAGGGATGGAGTGATAGAGATAGAGGGATGGGGTGATAGAGAGAGAGAGAGGGATGGGGTGATAGAGAGAGAGGGATGGGGTGATAGAGAGAGAGGGATGGAGTGGTAGAGAGAGAGAAGGATGGAGTGATAGAGAGAGAGAGGAATGGGGTGATTGAGAGGGAGAGGGATTGGGTGATAGAGAGAGAGGGATGGAGTGACAGAGAGAGAGAGAGGAATGGGGTGATAGAGAGAGAGGGATGGTGTGACAGAGAGAGAGAGAGGAATGGGGTGATAGAGAGAGAGGGTTGGGGTGATAGAGAGAGAGGGATATGGTGATAGAGAGAGAGGGATGGGGTGACAGGGAGAGAGGGATTGGGTGATAGAGACAGAGGAATGGGGTGATAGAGAGAGAGGGATGGGTGACAGAGAGTGAAATGGATGGGGCGACAGAGCGAGAGGGATGGAGTGATAGAGATAGAGGGATGGGGTGATAGAGATAGAGACTGATGGGGTGTTAGAGAGAGAGGGACGGGGTGTGATAGAGAAAGAGTAGGATGGGGGTGATAGAGAGAGAGGGATGGGGTGATAGAGAGAGAGGGATAGGGTGATAGAGAGAGAGGGATGGAGTGATAGAGAGAGAGAGGGATGGGGTGATTGAGAGAGAGAGGGATTGCGGTGATAGAGAGAGAGGGATTGGGTGATAGAGAGAGCAGGATTGCGTGACAGAGAGAGAGAGAGGAATGGGGGTGATAGAGAGAGAGGGATGGGGTGATAGAGAGAGAGGGATGGGCTGATAGGGAGAGAGAGGGATGGGCTGATAGGGAGAGAGAGGGATGGAGTGATAGAGAGAGGGTGGGATGGGGTGATAGAGATAGGAGACCAATGGGGTGATAGAGAGAGAGGGGTATGGGGTGACAGAGAGAGAGATGCGGTGACAAATAGAGAGTGGGATGGGGTGACAGAGGGAGAGGGATGGGATGATAGAGAGAGAGAGGGATGGGCTGATAGAGAGAGAGAGGGATGGGCTGATAGAGAGAGAGATAGGGATGGGGTGAAGAGAGAGAGGGATAGGCTAATAGAGAGAGAGGGATGGAGTGATAGAGAGAGAAGGATGGGGGTGATAGAACGAGAGGGATGGAGTGATAGAGAGAGGGATAGGGTGATAGAGAGAGAGGAATGGGGTGATAGAAAGAGAGAGGGATGGGGTGATAGAGACAGAGGGATGGGGGTGATAGAGAGAGAGGTATGGGTGGAAAGCGAGAGAGGAGAGATGGGGTGAAAGAGATGGAAGGATGCGGTGATAGAGAGAGAGAGGGATGAGGTGATAGAGAGAAAGAGGGATGGGGTGATAGAGAGAGAGGGATGGGGTGATAGAGAGAGAGAGACGTATGGGGTGATAGAGAGAGGGGGATGGGGTGATAGAGAGAGAGAGGGATGAGGTGATAGAGAGAAAGAGGGATGGGGTGATAGAGAGAGATATTTGGGGTGATAGAGAGAGAGGGATGGGGTGATAGAGAGAGAGGGATGGAGAGATAGAGAGAGAGGGATGGGGTGACAGAGACAGAGAGATGGGCTGATAGAGAGAGAGGGGGATTGGGTGACAGTGAGAGAGAGGGATTGGGGTGAGAAAGAGAGAGGGATTGGGTGATAGAGAGAGAGAGGGATGGGGTGACAGAGAAAGAGAGAGAGGAATGGGGTGATAGAGAGAGAGGCATGGGGTGACAGAGAGAGAGGGATGGGGTGATAGAGAGAGAGTGATGGGGTGATAGAGAGAAAGGGATGGGGTGATAGAGAGAGAGGGATGGGGTGACAGTGAGAGAGAGGGATGGGGTGATTGAGAGAGAAGGATGGGGTGATAGAACGAGAGGGATGGAGTGATAGAGAGAGGGATAGGGTGATAGAGAGAGAGGAATGGGGTGATAGAAAGAGAGAGGGATGGGGTGATAGAGACAGAGGGATGGGGTGATAGAGAGAGAGGTATGGGGTGAAAGCGAGAGAGAGAGGATGGGGTGAAAGAGATGGAAGGATGCGGTGATAGAGAGAGAGAGGGATGAGGTGATAGAGAGAAAGAGGGATGGGGTGATAGAGAGAGAGGGATGGGGTGATAGAGAGAGAGAGACGTATGGGGTGATAGAGAGAGGGGGATGGGGTGATAGAGAGAGAGAGGGATGAGGTGATAGAGAGAAAGAGGGATGGGGTGATAGAGAGAGATATTTGGGGTGATAGAGAGAGAGGGATGGGGTGATAGAGAGAGAGGGATGGAGAGATAGAGAGAGAGGGATGGGGTGACAGAGACAGAGAGATGGGCTGATAGAGAGAGAGGGGGATTGGGTGACAGTGAGAGAGAGGGATTGGGTGAGAAAGAGAGAGGGATTGGGTGATAGAGAGAGAGGGATGGGGTGACAGAGAAAGAGAGAGAGGAATGGGGTGATAGAGAGAGAGGCATGGGGTGACAGAGAGAGAGGGATGGGGTGATAGAGAGAGAGTGATGGGGTGATAGAGAGAAAGGGATGGGGTGATAGAGAGAGAGGGATGGGGTGACAGTGAGAGAGAGGGATGGGGTGATTGAGAGAGAGATGGATTGGGTGATAGAGGGAGAGGGATGGCTTGACAGGGAGAGAGAGAGCGAGGAATGGGGTTATAGAGAGAGAGGGATGGGGTGATAGAGAGAGAGGGATGGGGTGATAGAGAGAGAGGGATGGGGTGACAGAGAGAGGGGGATGGGGTGATAGAGAGAGAGAGAGGGATGGGGTGATAGAGAGAGAGGGATGAGGTGATAGAGAGAGAGGGATGGAGTGACAGAGAGAGAGAGGGATGGGGTGATTGAGAGAGAGAGGGATTGGGTGATAGAGAGAGAGGGAAGGCGTGACAGAGTGAGAGCGAGGAATGGGGTGATAGAGAGAGAGGAATGGGGTGATAGAGAGAGAGGGATGTGGTGATAGAGAGAGAGGGATGGGGTGACAGAGAGAGAGGGATGGGGTGATAGAGAGGGAGGGATGGGGTGATGGAGAGAGAGGGATGGGTTGACAGAGAGAGAAATGGATGGGGTGACAGAGCGAGAGGGATGGAGTGATAGAGATAGAGGAATGGGGTGATAGAGATAGAGACTGATGGGGTGTTAGAGAGAGAGGGACGGGGTGATAGAGAAAGAGAAGGATGGGGTGATAGAGAGAGAGGGATGGGATGATAGAGAGAGAGAGGGATGGAGTGATATTGAGAGAGAGGGTTGGGATGATAGAGATAGAGGGATGGGGTGATAGAGATAGAGACTGATGGGGTGATAGAGAGAGAGGGATGGGGTGATAGAGAGAGAGAGAGGGATGGGGTGATAGAGAGAGAGGGATGGGGTGATAGAGAGAGAGGGATTGGGTGATAGAGAGAGAGGGATTGGGTGATAGAGAGAGCGGGATGGCGTGACAGAGAGAGAGAGAGAGGAATGGGGTTATAGAGAGAGAGGGATGTGGTGATAGAGAGAGAGGGATGGGGTGATAGAGAGAGAGGGATGGGGTGATAAGAAGAGAGAGGGATGGAGTGATAGAGAGAGAGGGATGGGATGACAGGGAGAGAAATGTTTGGGGTGACAGATAGAGAGGGATGGAGTGATAGAGAGAGAGGGATGGGGTGACAGAGAGAGAGGGATGGAGTGACAGAGAGAGGGGGATGGGATGATAGAGAGAGAGGGATGGGGTGATAGAGAGAGAGGAATGGGGTGACAGAGAGAGATGGATGGAGTGATAGAGAGAGAGGGATGGGGTGACAGAGAGAGGGTGATGGGATGATAGAGAGGGAGGGATGCGGTGATAGAGAGAGAGGGATGGGGTGATAGAGAGAGAGAGAGGGATAGGGTGATAGAGAGAGAGGGATGGGGTGATAGAGAGAGAGGGATAGTGTGACAAAGAGAGGGGGATGGGGTGATAGAGAGAGAGAGGGATGGGGTGATAGAGAGAGGGATGGGGTGATAGAGAGAGAGGGATGAGGTGATAGAGAGAGAGGGATGGAGTGATAGAGAGAGAGAGGGATGGGGTGATTGAGAGAGAGAGGGATTGGGTGATAGAGAGAGAGGGATGGAGTGACAGATAGAGAGAGAAGGATGGACTGATAGAGAGAGAGGGATGGAGTGATAGAGAGAGAGGGATGGAGTGATAGAGAGAGGGATGGGGGTGATAGAGAGAGAGGGATGGGGTGATAGAGAGAGATATTTGGGGTGATAGAGAGAGAGGGATGGGGGTGATAGAGAGAGAGGGATGGAGAGATAGAGAGAGAGGGATGGGGGTGACAGAGACAGAGAGATGGGCTGATAGAGAGAGAGGGGATTGGGTGACAGTGAGAGAGAGGGATTGGGTGAGAAAGAGAGAGGGATTGGGTGATAGAGAGAGAGGGATGGGGTGACAGAGAAAGAGAGAGAGGAATGGGGTGATAGAGAGAGAGGCATGGGGTGACAGAGAGAGAGGGATGGGGTGATAGAGAGAGAGTGATGGGGTGATAGAGAGAAAGGGATGGGGTGATAGAGAGAGAGGGATGGGGGTGACAGTGAGAGAGAGGGATGGGGTGATTGAGAGAGAGATGGATTGGGTGATAGAGGGAGAGGGATGGCTTGACAGGGAGAGAGAGAGCGAGGAATGGGGTTATAGAGAGAGAGGGATGGGGTGATAGAGAGAGAGGGATGGGGTGATAGAGAGAGAGGGATGGGGTGACAGAGAGAGGGGGATGGGGTGATAGAGAGAGAGAGAGGGATGGGGTGATAGAGAGAGAGGGATGAGGTGATAGAGAGAGAGGGATGGAGTGACAGAGAGAGAGAGGGATGGGGTGATTGAGAGAGAGAGGGATTGGGTGATAGAGAGAGAGGGAAGGCGTGACAGAGTGAGAGCGAGGAATGGGGTGATAGAGAGAGAGGAATGGGGTGATAGAGAGAGAGGGATGTGGTGATAGAGAGAGAGGGATGGGGTGACAGAGAGAGAGGGATGGGGTGATAGAGAGGGAGGGATGGGGTGATGGAGAGAGAGGGATGGGTTGACAGAGAGAGAAATGGATGGGGTGACAGAGCGAGAGGGATGGAGTGATAGAGATAGAGGAATGGGGTGATAGAGATAGAGACTGATGGGGTGTTAGAGAGAGAGGGACGGGGTGATAGAGAAAGAGAAGGATGGGGTGATAGAGAGAGAGGGATGGGATGATAGAGAGAGAGAGGGATGGAGTGATAGAGAGAGAGAGGGTTGGGATGATAGAGATAGAGGGATGGGGTGATAGAGATAGAGACTGATGAGGTGATAGAGAGAGAGGGATGGGGTGATAGAGAGAGAGAGAGGGATGGGGTGATAGAGAGAGAGGGATGGGGTGATAGAGAGAGAGGGATTGGGTGATAGAGAGAGAGGGATTGGGTGATAGAGAGAGCGGGATGGCGTGACAGAGAGAGAGAGAGAGGAATGGGGTTATAGAGAGAGAGGGATGTGGTGATAGAGAGAGAGGGATGGGGTGATAGAGAGAGAGGGATGGGGTGATAAGAAGAGAGAGGGATGGAGTGATAGAGAGAGAGGGATGGGATGACAGGGAGAGAAATGTTTGGGGTGACAGATAGAGAGGGATGGAGTGATAGAGAGAGAGGGATGGAGTGATAGAGAGAGAGAGATGGGGTGACAGAGAGAGAGGGATGGAGTGATAGAGAGAGAGGGATGGAGTGATAGAGAGAGAGGGATGGGGTGATAGAGAGAGAGGGATGGGCTGATATGGAGAGGGAGGGATGGAGTGATAGAGAGAGGGAGGGGTGGGGTGATAGAGATAGAGACCAAAGGGGTGATAGAGACAGAGGGGTATGTGGTGACAGGTAGAGAGAGAGTTGTGGTGACAGATAGAGAGTGGGATGGGGTGACAGGGAGAGAGGGATGGTGTGATAGAGAGAGAGGGATGCGGTGACATGGAGAGAGGGATGGGGTGATAGAGAGAGAGAGGGAAGGGCTGATAGAGAGAGAGAGGGATGGGCTGATAGAGAGAGACAGTGGGATGGGGTGATAGAGAGAGAGGGATAGGTTAATAGAGAGAGAGGGATGGAGTGATAGAGAGAGAGGGATGGAGTGATAGAGAGAGGGATGGGGTGATAGAGAGAGAGGGATGGGGTGAGAGAGAGAGAGATTTGGGGTGACAGAGAGAGAGGGATGGGGTGATAGAGATAGAGGCATGGAGTGATAGAGAGAGAGGGATGGGGTGACAGAGACAGAGAGATGGTCTGATCGAGAGAGAGAGGGATTGGGTGACAGTGAGAGAGAGGGATTGGGTGATAGAGAGAGAGGGATTGGGTGATAGTGAGAGAGGGATGGGTTGACAGAGAAAGAGAGAGAGGGATGGGGTGATAGAGAGAGATGGATGGGGTGACAGTGAGAGAGAGGGATGGGGTGATTGAGAGAGAGGGATTGGGTGATAGAGAGAGAGATATGGTGTGAAAGAGAGAGAGAGAGATGAATGGGGTTAAAGAGAGGGAGGGATGGGGTGATAGAGACAGAGGGATGGGGCGATAGAGAGAGAGGGATGGAGTGATAGAGACAGAGGAATGGGGTGACAGAGAGAGAGGGATAGGGTGATAGAGAGAGAGGGATGGGGTGATAGAGAGAGAGGGATAGGGTGAAAGAGAGAGGGGGATGGCGTGATAGAGGGAGAGGGATGGGGTGACAAAGAGAGGTGGATGGGGTGATAGAGAGAGAGTGAGGGATAGGGTGATAGAGAGAGAGGGATGGGGTGATAGAGAGAGAGGGATGGGGTGACAGAGAGAGGGGGATGGGGTGATAGAGAGAGAGAGAGGGATGTGGTGATAGAGAGAGAGAGATGTGGTGATAGAGAGAGAGGGATGGAGTGATTGAGAGAGAGAGGGATGGAGTGATAGAGAGAGACCGGGATGGAGTGATTGAGAGAGAGAGGGATTGGGTGATACAGAGAGAGGGATGGCGTGACAAAGATAGAGAGAGGAATGGGGTGATAGAGAGAGAGGGGTATGGGGTGACAGATAGAGAGAGAGATGGGGTGACAGATAGAGAGTGGGATGGGGTGACAGAGAAAGAGGGAGAGGAATGGGGTGATAGAGAGAGAGGGATGGGGTGATTGAGAGAGAGGGATGGGGTGATTGAGAGAGAGGGATTGGGTGAAAGAGAGAGAGTGATTGGGTGACAGAGAGAATGCGATGGCGTGACAGAGAGAGAGAGAGAGAGGAATGGGGTGATAGAGAGAGAGGGATTGGGTGATAGAGAGAGAGGGATGGGGTGACAGAGAGAGAGGGATGGAGTGATAGAGAGAGAGGGATGGAGTGATAGAGAGAGAGAGAGGAATGAGGTGATAGAGAGAGAGGGATGGGGTGATAGAGAGAGAGGGATGGGTGACAGAGAGAGTGGGATGGGGTGATAGAGAGAGAGGGATGGGGTGATAGAGAGAGAGGGATGGGATGACAGGGAGAGAAATGGATGGGGTGACAGATAGAGAGGGATGGAGTGATAGAGAGAGGGATGGAGTGATAGAGAGAGAGAGATGGGGTGACAGAGAGAGAGGGATGGAGTGATAGAGAGAGAGGGATGGGGTGATAGAGAGAGAGGGATGGGCTGATAGGGAGAGGGAGGGATGGAGTGATAGAGAGAGGGAGGGATGGGGTGATAGAGATAGGGAACAATGGGGTGATAGAGACAGAGGGGTATGGGGTGACAGATAGAGAGAGAGATGTGGTGACAGAGAGAGAAATGGATGGGGTGACAGAGAGAGAGCGATAGAGTCATAGAGACAGAGGGATGGGGTGATAGAGATAGAGACTGATGGGGTGATAGAGAGAGAGGGATGGGGTGATAGAGAGAGAGAGAGGAATGAGGTGATAGAGAGAGAGGGATGGGGTGATAGAGAGAGGGATAGGGTGATAGAGAGATAGGGATGGGGTGACAGTGAGAGAGAGGGATGGGGTGATTGAGAGAGAGGGATGGGATGACAGAGAGGGAGGGATGGAGTGATAGAGAGAGAGGGATGGGGTGACAGAGTGAGAGGGATGGAGTGATAGAGAGAGAGGGATGGGGTGACTGAGAGAGGGGGATGGGGTGATAGAGAGAGAGGGATGAGGTGATAGAGAGAGAGGGATGGAGTGATAGAGAGAGAGAGAGGAATGGGGTGATAGAGAGAGAGGGTTGGGATGATAGAGAGAGAGGGATATGGTGATAGAGAGAGAGGGATGGGGTGATAGAGAGAGAGAGGGATGGAGTGATAGAGAGAGAGAGGGATGGGGTGATTGAGAGAGAGAGGGATTGGGTGATAGAGAGAGAGGGATGGCGTGACAGAGAGAGAGAGAGAGGAATGGGCTGACAGAGAGAGAGGGATGGTGTGACAGAGAGAGAGAGAGGAATGGGGTGATAGAGAGAGAGGGTTGGGATGATAGAGAGAGAGGGATATGGTGATAGAGAGAGAGGGATGGGGTGACAGGGAGAGAGGGATTGGGTGATAGAGACAGAGGAATGGGGTGATAGAGAGAGAGGGATGGGGTGACAGAGAGTGAAATGGATGGGGTGACAGAGCGAGAGGGATGGAGTGATAGAGATAGAGGGATGGGGTGATAGAGATAGAGACTGATGGGGTGATACAGAGAGAGGGATGGGGTGATAGAGAGAGAGAGAGGAATGAGGTGATAGAGAGAGAGGGATGGGGTGATTGAGAGAGAGGGATGGGATGACAGAGAGGGAGGGATGGAGTGATAGAGAGAGAGGGATGGGGTGACAGAGTGAGAGGGATGGAGTGATAGAGAGAGAGGGATGGGGTGACTGAGAGAGGGGGATGGGGTGATAGAGAGAGAGGGATGAGGTGATAGAGAGAGAGGGATGGAGTGATAGAGAGAGAGAGAGGAATGGGGTGATAGAGAGAGAGGGTTGGGATGATAGAGAGAGAGGGATATGGTGATAGAGAGAGAGGGATGGGGTGATAGAGAGAGAGGGATGGGGTGATAGACAGAGAGGGATGGAGTGATAGAGAGAGGGAGGGATGGAGTGATAGAGAGAGAGAGGGATGGGGTGATTGAGAGAGAGAGGGATTGGGTGATAGAGAGAGAGGGATGGCGTGACAGAGAGAGAGAGAGGAATGGGCTGACAGAGAGAGAGGGATGGTGTGACAGAGAGAGAGAGAGGAATGGGGTGATAGAGAGAGAGGGTTGGGATGATAGAGAGAGAGGGATATGGTGATAGAGAGAGAGGGATGGGGTGACAGGGAGAGAGGGATTGGGTGATAGAGACAGAGGAATGGGGTGATAGAGAGAGAGGGATGGGGTGACAGAGAGTGAAATGGATGGGGTGACAGAGCGAGAGGGATGGAGTGATAGAGATAGAGGGATGGGGTGATAGAGATAGAGACTGATGGGGTGTTAGAGAGAGAGGGACCGGGTGATAGAGAAAGAGAAGGATGGGGTGATAGAGAGAGAGGGATAGGGTGATAGAGAGAGAGGGATGGAGTGATAGAGAGAGAGTGGGATGGGTTGATTGAGAGAGAGAGGGATTGGGTGATAGAGAGAGCAGGATGGCGTGACAGAGAGAGAGAGAGGAATGGGGTGACAGAGAAAGAGGGATGTGGTGATAGAGAGAGAGGGATGGGATGACAGAGAGAGAAATGGATGTGGTGACAGAGAGAGATTGATGGAGTGATAGAGAGAGAGGGATGGAGTGATAGAGAGAGAGGGATGGGGTGACAGAGGGAGAGGGAAGGGGTGATAGAGAGAGAGGGATGGGGTGATAGAGAGAGAAGGATGGGCTGATAGGGAGAGAGAGGGATGGAGTGATAGAGAGAGGGTGGGATGGGGTGATAGAGATAGAGACCAATGGGGTGATAGAGAGAGAGGGGTATGGGGTGACAGAGAGAGAGATGCGGTGACAGATAGAGAGTGGGATGGGGTGACAGAGAGAGAGGGATGGGGTGATAGAGAGAGGGATGGGCTGATAGAGAGAGAGAGAGGGATGGGGTGAAGAGAGAGAGGGATAGGCTAATAGAGAGAGAGGGATGGAGTGATAGAGAGAGAGGGATGGGGTGATAGAAAGAGAGGGATGGAGTGATAGAGAGAGGGATAGGGTGATAGAGAGAGAGGAATGGGGTGATAGAAAGGGAGAGGGATGGGGTGATAGAGAGAGAGGGATGGGGCGATAGAGAGAGAGTGACGTATGGGGTGATAGAGAGAGAGCGATGGGGTGATAGAGAGAGAGGGATGGGGTGATAGAGTGAAAGAGGGATGGGGTGATAGAGAGAGAGGGATGGGGTGATAGAGAGAGGTGGATGGGGTGATAGAGAGAGAGAGAGGGCTACGGTGATAGATAGAGAGGGATGGGGTGATAGAGAGAGAGGGATGGAGTGATAGAGAGAGAGGGATGGAGTGATAGAGAGAGAGAGGGATGGGGTGCTTGAGAGAGAGAGGGATTGGGTGATAGAGAGAGAGGGATGGCGTGACAGAGAGAGAGAGAGGAATGGGCTGATAGAGAGAGAGGGATGGTGTGACAGAGAGAGACAGAGGAATGAGGTGATAGAGTGGGTTGGGGTGATAGAGAGAGAGGGATGGGGTGATAGAGAGAGAGGGAAGGGGTGACAGGGAGAGAGGGATTGGGTGATAGAGACAGAGGAATGGGGTGATAGAGAGAGAGGGATGGGATGACAGAGAGTGAAATGGATGGGGTGACAGAGCGAGAGGGATGGAGTGATAGAGATAGAGGGATGGGGTGATAGAGAGAGAGAGAGGGATGGGGTGATAGAGAGAGAGGGATGGGGTGATAGAGAGAGAGGGATGGAGTGGTAGAGAGAGAGAAGGATGGAGTGATAGAGAGAGAGAGGAATGGGGTGATTGAGAGGGAGAGGGATTGGGTGATAGAGAGAGAGGGATGGAGTGACAGAGAGAGAGAGAGGAATGGGGTGATAGAGAGAGAGGGATGGTGTGACAGAGAGAGAGAGAGGAATGGGGTGATAGAGAGAGAGGGTTGGGGTGATAGAGAGAGAGGGATATGGTGATAGAGAGAGAGGGATGGGGTGACAGGGAGAGAGGGATTGGGTGATAGAGACAGAGGAATGGGGTGATAGAGAGAGAGGGATGGGTTGACAGAGAGTGAAATGGATGGGGCGACAGAGCGAGAGGGATGGAGTGATAGAGATAGAGGGATGGGGTGATAGAGATAGAGACTGATGGGGTGTTAGAGAGAGAGGGACGGGGTGATAGAGAAAGAGTAGGATGGGGTGATAGAGAGAGAGGGATGGGGTGATAGAGAGAGAGGGATAGGGTGATAGAGAGAGAGGGATGGAGTGATAGAGAGAGAGAGGGATGGGGTGATTGAGAGAGAGAGGGATTGGGTGATAGAGAGAGAGGGATTGGGTGATAGAGAGAGCAGGATTGCGTGACAGAGAGAGAGAGAGGAATGGGGTGATAGAGAGAGAGGGATGGGGTGATAGAGAGAGAGGGATGGGCTGATAGGGAGAGAGAGGGATGGGCTGATAGGGAGAGAGAGGGATGGAGTGATAGAGAGAGGGTGGGATGGGGTGATAGAGATAGAGACCAATGGGGTGATAGAGAGAGAGGGGTATGGGGTGACAGAGAGAGAGATGCGGTGACAAATAGAGAGTGGGATGGGGTGACAGAGGGAGAGGGATGGGATGATAGAGAGAGAGAGTGATGGGCTGATAGAGAGAGAGAGGGATGGGCTGATAGAGAGAGAGATAGGGATGGGGTGAAGAGAGAGAGGGATAGGCTAATAGAGAGAGAGGGATGGAGTGATAGAGAGAGAAGGATGGGGTGATAGAGCGAGAGGGATGGAGTGATAGAGAGAGGGATAGGGTGATAGAGAGAGAGGAATGGGGTGATAGAAAGAGAGAGGGATGGGGTGATAGAGACAGAGGGATGGGGTGATAGAGAGAGAGGTATGGGGTGAAAGCGAGAGAGAGAGATGGGGTGAAAGAGATGGAAGGATGCGGTGATAGAGAGAGAGAGGGATGAGGTGATAGAGAGAAAGAGGGATGGGGTGATAGAGAGAGAGGGATGGGGTGATAGAGAGAGAGAGACGTATGGGGTGATAGAGAGAGGGGGATGGGGTGATAGAGAGAGAGAGGGATGAGGTGATAGAGAGAAAGAGGGATGGGGTGATAGAGAGAGAGGGATGGGGTGATAGAGAGAGAGTGACGTATGGGGTGATAGAGAGAGAGGGATGGGGTGATAGAGAGAGAGGGATGGGGTGATAGAGAGAAAGAGGGATGGGGTGATAGAGAGAAAGAGGGATGGGGTGATAGCGAGAGAGAGAGATAGTGTGATAGAGATAGGGATGGGGTGATGGAAAGAGACAATATTGGAGTGATAGAGAGAGGGTTGTGGTGATAGAGAGATAGGAATGGGATGATAGAAATAGAGAGGGATGGGGTGATAGAGAGAAATAGGGATGGGCTGATAGAGAGAGAAAGCGATGGGGTGACAGATAGAGAGAGGGATGGGGTGATAGAGAGAGAGAGAGATGGGGTGAAAGAGAGGGAAGGATGGGGTGATAGAGAAAGAGAGGGATGAGGTGATAGAAAGAGAGACTGATGGGGTGACAGAGTGAGAAAGGGATGGCGTGATAGAGAGAGAGAGGGATGGAGTGAAAGAGAGAGAGAGGGATGGGGTGATAGAGAGCGAGAGAGATGGGGTGAAAGAGAGGGAAGGATGGGGTGATAGAGAAAGAGAGGGATGAGGTGATAGAAAGAGAGACTGATGGGGTGACAGAGTGAGAAAGGGATGGCGTGATAGAGAGAGAGGGATGGAGTGAAAGAGAGAGAGAGGGATGGGGTGATAGAAAGAGAGAGGGATACGGTGATAGAAAGAAAGAGGGATAGAGTGATAGAGAGTGGGTTGGAGTGATAGAGAGAGAGAGAGGGATGGAGTGAAAGAGAGAAAGGGATAGGGTGATAGAAAGAGAGAGGGATGGGCTGATAGAGAGAGAGAAGGATGGGGTGATAGAGAGAGACGGATGGGGAGATAGAGAGAGAGAGGGATGGGGTGATAGAGAGAGAGGGATGGGGTGATATAGAGAGAGAGATAGGGTGATAGAGAGAGAGAGATGGGGTGATAGAGAGAGAGGGATCGGGTGTTAAAGAGAGGGATGGGGTGATAGAGAGAGGAATGGGGTGATAGAGAGAGGAATGGGGTGATAGAGAGAGGGATGGGGCGATAGAGTGAGAGGGATGGGGTGATAGAGAGAGGGATGGGGTGTGGGAAAGAGAGAGGATAGGGTGATAGGGAGAGAGAGATGGAGTGATAGAGAGATAGAGGGATGTGGTGATAGAAAGAGAGAGGGATGGAGTGATAGAGAGAGGGATGTAGTCATAGAGCGGGATGGGGTGATAGAGAAGTATGGGGTGATAGAGAGAGTTATAGGGGGATAGAGAGAGGGATGGGGTGATAGAAACAGAGAGGGATGGGCTGATAGAGAGAGAGAGGGATGCAGTGATAGAGAGAGAGAAAGGTGGAGTGAGAGAGAGGAATAGGGTGATAGAAAGAGAGAAGGATGGGCTGATAGAGAAAGGGAGGGATGGCGTGATAGAGAGAGAGTGATGGGCTGAAAGAGAGAGAGAGTGGTGGAGTGATAGAAAGAGAGAGGGATGGGGTCACAGAGAGAGAGGGAAGGAGTGATAGAGAGAAGGAGAGTGATGGAGTGATAGAGAGAGAGAGAGGGATGGGGTGATAGAGAGAGATGGATGGAGTGATAGAGAGAGAGAGATGGGGTGACAGAGAGAGAGGGATGGATTGATAGAGAGAGAGGGATGGGGTGATAGAGAGAGAGGGATGGGCTGATAGGGAGAGGGAGGGATGGAGTGATAGAGAGAGGGAGGGATGGGGTGATAGAGATAGAGACCAATGGGGTGATAGAGACAGAGGGGTATGGGGTGACAGATAGAGAGAGAGATGTGGTGACAGATAGAGAGTGGGATGGGGTGACAGGGAGAGAGGGATGGGGTGATAGAGAGAGAGTGATGGGGTGACATGGAGAGAGGGATGGGGTGATAGAGAGAGAGAGGGATGGGCTGATAGAGAGAGAGAGTGGGATGGGGTGATAGAGAGAGGGGGATAGTTTGATAGAGAGAGAGGGATGGAGTGATAGAGAGAGAGGGATGGAGTGATAGAGAGAGGGATGGGGTGATAGAGAGAGAGGCATGGGGTGAGAGAGAGAGAGATTTGGGGTGAAAGAGAGAGAGGGATGGGGTGATAGAGAGAGAGGGATGGAGTGATAGAGAGAGAGGGATGGGGTGACAGAGACAGAGAGATGGTCTGATAGAGAGAGAGAGGGATTGGGTGACAGTGAGAGAGAGGGATTGGGTGATAGAGAGAGAGGGATTGGTTGTTAGAGAGAGAGGGATGGGTTGACAGAGCAAGAGAGAGAGGGATGGGGTGATAGAGAGAGATGGATGGGGTGACAGTGAGAGAGAGAGGGATGGGGTGATTGAGAGAGAGGGATTGGGTGATAGAGAGAGAGGGATGGCGTGATAGAGAGAGAAAGAGATGAATGGGGTGATAGAGAGAGAGGGATGGGTTGATAGAGACAGAGGGATGGGGAGACAGAGAGAGAGGGATGGCGTGATAGAGGGAGAGGGATTGGGTGATAGAGAGAGAGGGATGGCGTGACAGAGAGAGAGAGAGGAATGGGGTGATAGAGAGAGAGGGGTATGGGGTGACAGATAGAGATATAGAGAGTGGGATGGGGTGACAGAGAAAGAGAGAGAGGAATGGGGTGATAGAGAGAGAGGGATGGGGTGATAGAGAGAGAGGGATGGTGTGACAGTGAGAGAGAGGGATGGGGTGATTTAGAGAGAGGGATTGGGTGATAGAGAGAGAGGGATGGCGTGAGAGAGAGAGAGAGAGAGATGAATGGGGTGATAGAGAGAGAGGGATAGGCTGATAGCGAGAGAGGAATGGAGTGATAGATAGAGAGAGGGATGGGGTGATTGAGAGAGAGAGGGATTGGGTGATAGAGAGAGCGGGATGGCGTGACAGAGAGAGAGAGAGAGGAATGGGGTGATAGAGAGAGAGGGATGGGGTGATAGAGAGAGAGGGATGGGGTGACAGAGAGAGAGGGATGGGGTGATAGAGAGGGATGGGGTGATAGAGAGAGAGGGATGGGATGACAGGGAGAGAAATGGATGGGGTGATAGAGAGAGAGGGATGGGCTGATAGGGAGAGGGAGGGATGGAGTGATAGAGAGAGGGAGGGGTGGGGTGATAGAGATAGAGACCAATGCTGTGATAGAGACAGAGGGGTATGGGGTGACAGATAGAGAGAGAGATGTGGTGACAGAGAGAGAAATGGATGGGGTGACAGAGAGTGAGGGATGGAGTGATAGAGACAGAGGGATGGGGTGATAGAGAGAGAGGGATGGGGAGATAGAGAGAGAGAGGGATGGGGTGATAGAGAGAGAGGGATGGGGTGATATAGAGAGAGAGATAGGGTGATAGAGAGGGAGAGATGGGGTGATAGAGAGAGAGGGATCGGGTGTTAAAGAGAGGGATGGGGTGATAGAGAGAGGAATGGGGTGATAGAGAGAGGGATGGGGCGATAGAGTGAGAGGGATGGGGTGATAGAGAGAGGAATGGGGTGATAGAGAGAGGGTTGGGGTGTTGGAAAGAGAGAGGGATAGGGTGATTGAGAGAGAGAGATGGAGTGATAGAGAGATAGAGGGATGTGGTGATAGAAAGAGAGAGGGATGGAGTGATAGAGAGAGGGATGTAGTCATAGAGCGGGATGTGGTGATTGAGAAGGATGGGGTGATAGAGAGAGTTATAGGGGGATAGAGAGAGGGATGGGGTGATAAAAACAGAGAGGGATGGGCTGATAGAGAGAGAGAGGGATGGAGTGATAGAGAGAGAGAAAGGTGGAGTGAGAGAGAGGAATAGGGTGATAGAAAGAGAGAGGGATGGAGTGATAGAGAGAGTAATAGGGCGATAGAGAGAGGGAGGGATGGAGTGATAGAGAGAGAGTGATGGGCTGATAGAGAGAGAGAGTGGAGGAGTGATAGAAAGAGAGAGGGATGGGGTCACAGAGAGAGAGGGAAGGAGTGATAGAGAGAAGGAGAGTGATGGAGTGATAGAGAGAGAGAGAGGGATGGGGTGATAGAGAGAGAGGGGCTTGGTGTGATAGAGAGAGAGGGAAGGGGTGACAGATAGAGAGAGAGGGATGGGGTGATAGAGAGAGAGGGATGTAGTGATAGAGAGAGAGAGATCGGGTGACAGATAGAGAGAGAGGGATGGGGTGATAGAGAGAGAGGGAAGGAGTGATAGAGAGTGAAAGGGATGGGCTGATTGAGAGAGAGGGGGATGGAGTGATAGAGAGAGAGGGATGGGGTGATAGAGAGAGGGATGGGGTGAGAGAGAGAGAGCGATGGGTTGAGAGAGAGAAAGATTTGGGGTAATAGAGAGAGAGGGATGGGGTGATCGAGAGAGAGGGATGGCGTGACAGAGAAAGAGAGATGGGCTAATAGAGAGAGAGAGAGGGATTGGGTGACAGTGAGAAAGAGGGATTGGGTGATAGAGAGAGAGAGGGATTGGCTGATAGAGAGGGATGGGGTGACAGAGAAAGAGAGAGAGGAATGGGGTGATAGAGAGAGAGGGATGGGGTGATAGATCGAGAGGGATGGGGTGATAGATAAAGAGGGATGGGGTGACAGAGAGAGAGGGATGGGGTGATAGATCGAGAGGGATGGGGTGATAGATAGCGAGGGATGGGGTGACAGAGAGAGAGGGATGGGGTGATAGAAAGAGAGGGATGGGGTGATAGAGAGAGAGGGATGGGGTGACAGTGAGAGAGAGGGATGGGGTGATTAGGAGAGAGAGGGATTGGGTGATAGAGAGAGAGGGATTGGGTGATAGAGAGAGAGGGATGGCGTGACAGAGAGAGAGAGAGGGATGGGGTGATAGAGAGAGAGGGATGGGGTGATAGAGAGAGAGGGATGGGGTGACAGAGAGAGGGGGATGCGGTGATAGAGAAAGGGGGATGGGGTGATAGAGAGAGAGGGATGGGGTGATAGCGAGAGAGGGATGGAGTGATAGAGAGAGAGGGGGATGGGATGATTGAGAGAGATAGGGATTGGGTGATAGAGAGAGAGGGATGGCGTGACAGAGAGAGAGAGGAATGGGGTGATAGAGAGAGAGGGATGGGGTGATAGAGAGAGAGGGATGGGGTGACAGGGAGAGAGGGATGGGGTGTTAGAGAGAGAGGGATGGGGTGATAGAGAGAGAGGGATGGGGTGACAGGGAGAGAGGGATGGGGTGACAGAGAGAGAAATGGATGGGGTGACAGAGAGAGAGGGATGGAGTGATAGAGATAGAGGGATGGGGTGATAGAGATAGAGACTGATGGGTTGTTAGGGAGAGAGGGACGGGGTGATAGAGAAAGAGAAGGATGGGGTGATAGAGAGAGAGGGATGGGGTGATAGAGAGAGAGAGAGGGATGGGGTGATAGAGAGAGAGGGATAGGCTGATAGAGAGAGAGGGATGGAGTGATAGAGAGAGAGAGGGATGGGGTGCTTGAGAGAGAGTGATTGGGTGATAGAGAGAGCGGGATGGAGTGACAGAGAGAGAGAGAGAGGAATGGGGTGATAGAGAGAGAGGGATGGGGTGATAGAGAGAGAGGGATGTGATGATAGAGAGAGAAATGGATGGGGTGACAGAGAGAGAGGGATGGAGTGATAGAGAGAGAGGGATGGAGTGATAGAGAGAGAGAGATGGGGTGACAGAGAGAGAGGGATGGAGTGATAGAGAGAGAGGGATGGGGTGATAGAGAGAGAGGGATTGGGTAATAGAGAGAGCCGGATGGTGTGACAGAGAGAGAGAGAGAGAGGAATGGGGTGATAGAGAGAGGCGGATGGGCTGATAGAGAGAGAGAGAGGGATGGGGTGATAGAGAGAGAGGGATGGAGTGATAGAGAGAGGGATGGGGTGATAGAGAGAGAGGGATGGCGTGACAGAGAGAGAGAGGAATGTGGTGATAGAGAGAGAGGGATGGGGTGACAGAGAGAGAGGGATGGAGTGACAGAGAGAGATGGATGGGGTGACAGAGAGAGAGGGATGGAGTGATAGAGAGAGAGGGATGGGGTGACAGAGAGAGGGGGATGGGGTGATACAGAGAGAAAGGGGGATGGGGGTGATAGAGAGAGAGGGATGGTGTGATAGAGAGAGAGGGATGGAGTGATAGAGAGAGAGGGGGATGGGGTGATTGAGAGAGAGAGGGATTGGGTGATAGAGAGAGAGGGATGGCGTGACAGAGAGAAAGAGAGGAATGGGGTGATAGAGAGAGAGGGATGGGGTGATAGAGAGAGAGGGATGGGGTGACAGGGAGAGAGGGATGGGGTGATAGAGAGAGAGGGATTGGGTGATAGAGAGAGAGGGTTGGGGTGACAGTGAGAGAAATGGATGGGGTGACAGAGAGAGAGGGATGGAGTGATAGAGAGAGAGGGATGGGGTGATAGAGATAGAGACTGATGGGTTGTTAGGGAGAGAGGGACGGGGTGATAGAGAAAGAGAAGGATGGGGTGATAGAGAGAGAGGTATGGGGTGATAGAGAGAGAGAGAGGGATGGGGTGATAGAGAGAGGGATGGGGTGATAGAGAGAGGGATGGGGTGATAGAGAGAGAGGGATAGGCTGATAGAGAGAGAGGGATGGAGTGATAGAGAGAGAGAGTGATGGGGTGCTTGAGAGAGAGGGATTGGGTAATAGAGAGAGCGGGTTGGTGTGACAGAGAGAGAGAGAGAGGAATGGCGTGATAGACAGAGAGGGATGGGGTGATAGAGAGAGAGGTATGGGGTGACAGAGAGAGGGATGGGGTGATAAAGAGAGAGGGATGGGGTGATAGAGAGAGAGGGATGAGATGACAGAGAGAGAAATGGATGGGGTGACAGAGAGAGAGGGATGGAGTGATAGAGAGAGAGGGATGGAGTGATAGAGAGAGAGAGATGGGGTGACAGAGAGAGAGGGATGGGGTGATAGAGAGAGAGGGATGGGGTGACAGGGAGAGAGGGATGGGGTGATAGAGAGAGGGGGATTGGGTGATAGAGAGAGAGGGTTGGGGTGACAGTGAGAGAAATGGATGGGGTGACAGAGAGAGAGGGATGGAGTGATAGAGAGAGAGGGATGGGGTGATAGAGATAGAGACTGATGGGTTGTTAGGGAGAGAGGGACGGGGTGATAGAGAAAGAGAAGGATGGGGTGATAGAGAGAGAGGTATGGGGTGATAGAGAGAGAGAGAGGGATGGGGTGATAGAGAGAGGGATGGGGTGATAGAGAGAGAGGGATAGGCTGATAGAGAGAGAGGGATGGAGTGACAGAGAGAGAGGGATGGAGTGATAGAGAGAGAGAGATGGGGTGACAGAGAGAGAGGGATGGAGTGATAGAGAGAGACGGATGGGGTGATAGAGAGAGAGGGATGGGCTGATTGGGAGAGGGAGGGATGGAGTGATAGAGAGAGGGAGGGATGGGGTGATAGAGATAGAGACTGATGGGGTGATAGAGAGAGAGGGGTATGGGGTGACAGATAGAGAGAGAGATGTGGTGACAGATAGAGAGTGGGATGGGGTGTCAGAGAGAGAGGGATGGGGTGATAGAGAGAGAGAGGGATGGGCTGATAGAGAGAGAGAGGGATGGGCTGATAGAGAGAGAGAGAGACCAATGGGGTGATAGAGAGAGAGGGATCGAATGATAGATAGAGGGATGGGGTGATAGAGAGAGAGGGATGGGTTGAGAGAGAGAGAGATTTGGGGTGATAGAGAGAGAGGAATGGGGTGATAGAGAGAGAGGGGTGGGGTGACAGAGAAAGAGAGATGGGCTGATAGAGAGAGAGAGGGATTGGGTGACAGTGAGAGAGAGGGATTGGGTGATAGAGAGAGAGAGGGATTGGGTGATAGAGAGAGAGGGATGGGGTGACAGAGAAAGAGAGAGAGGAATGGGGTGATAGAGAGAGAGAGGGATGGGTTGATAGATCGAGAGGGATGTGGTGATAGATAGAGAGGGACGGGGTGACAGAGAGAGAGGGATGGGGTGATAGAGAGAGAGGGATGGGGTGATAGAGAGAGAGTGATGGGGTGACAGTGAGAGAGAGCGATGGGGTGATTGAGAGAGAGAGGGATTGGGTGATAGAGAGAGAGGGATTGGGTGATAGAGAGAGAGGGATGGCGTGACAGAGAGAGAGAGAGGAATGGGGTGATAGAGAGAGAGGGATGGGGTGATAGAGAGAGAGGGATGGGGTGACAGGGAGAGAGGGATGGGGTGAGAGAGAGAGAGGGATGGCGTGATAGAGAGAGAGGGATGGGGTGACAGAGAGAGAAATGGATGGGGTGACAGAGAGAGAGAGGGATGGAGTGATAGAGAGAGAGGGATGGAGTGATAGAGATAGAGGGATGGGGTGATAGAGATAGAGACTGATGGGTTGTTAGGGAGAGAGGGACTGGGTGATAGAGAAAGAGGAGGATGGGGTGATAGAGAGAGAGGGATGGGGTGATAGAGAGAGAGAGGGGGATGGGGTGATAGAGAGAGGGGGATGGGGTGATAGAGAGAGAGGGATAGGCTGATAGAGAGAGAGGGATGGAGTGATAGAGAGAGAGGGATGGGGTGCTTGAGAGAGAGGGATTGGGTGATTGAGAGAGCGGGATGTTGTGACAGAGAGAGAGAGAGAGGAATGGGGTGATAGACAGAGAGGGATGGGGTGATAGAGAGAGAGGTATGGGGTGACAGAGAGAGAGGGATGGGATGATAGAGAGAGAGGGATGGGGTGATAGAGAGAGAGGGATGGGCTGATAGGGAGCGGGAGGGATGGAGTGATAGAGAGAGGGAGGGATGGGGTGATAGAGATAGAGACTGATGGGGTGATAGAGAGAGAGGGGTATCGGGTGACCGATAGAGAGAGAGATGTGGTGATAGAGAGAGAGAGGGATGGGCTGATAGAGAGAGAGAGGGATGGGCAGATAGAGAGAGAGAGAGGGATGGGGTGATAGAGAGAAGGGATGGGGTGACAGAGAAAGAGAGAGAGGAATGGGGTGATAGAGAGAGAGGGATGCGTTGATAGATCGAGAGGGATGGGGTGATAGATAGAGAGGGATGGGGTGACAGAGAGAGAGGGATGGGGTGATAGAAAGAGAGGGATGGGGTGATAGAGAGAGAGGGATGGGGTGATAGAGAGAGGGATGCGGTGACAATGAGAGAGAGGGATGGGGTGATTGAGAGAGAGAGGGATTGGGTGATAGAGAGAGAGGGATTGGGTGATAGAGAGAGAGGGATGGCGTGTCAGAGAGAGAGGGATGGCGTGATAGAGAGAGATGGATGGGGTGACAGAGAGAGAGGGATGGAGTGATAGAGAGAGAGGGATGGGGTGACAGAGAGAGGGGGATGGGGTGATAGAGAGAGAGGGATGGGGTGATAGAGAGAGAGGGATGGGGTGACAGAGACAGGGGGATGGGGTGATAGAGAGAGATAGAGAGGGATGGGGTGATAGAGAGAGAGGGATGGGGTGATAGAGAGAGAGGGATGGGGTGACAGTGAGAGGGGGATGCGGTGATAGAGAAAGGGGGATGGGGTGATAGAGAGAGAGGGATGGGGTGTTAGAGAGAGAGGGATTGGGTGATAGAGAGAGAGGGATGGCGTGACAGACAGAGAGACAGGAATGGGGTGATAGAGAGAGAGGGATGGGGTGATAGCGAGAGAGGGATGGGGTGACAGGGAGAGAGGGATGGGGTGACAGAGAGAGAAATGGATGGGGTGACAGAGAGAGAGGGATGGAGTGATAGAGATAGAGGGATGGGGTGATAGAGATAGAGACTGATGGGTTGTTAGGGAGAGAGGGACGGGGTGATAGAGAAAGAGAAGGATGGGGTGATAGAGAGAGAGTGATGGGGTGATAGAGAGAGAGAGAGGGATGGGGTGATAGAGAGAGAGGGATGGAGTGATAGAGAGAGAGGGATGGGGTGCTTGAGAGAGAGGGATCGGGTGACATAGAGAGCAGGATGGTGTGACAGAGAGAGAGAGAGGAATGGGGTGATAGAGATGGAGGGATGGGGGTGATAGAGAGAGAGGGATGGGGTGACAGAGAGAGAGGGATGGGGTGACAGAGAGAGAGGGATGGGGTGATAGAGAGAGAGGTATGGGGTGACAGATAGAGAGTGGGATGGGATGACAGAGAGCGAGGGATGGGGTGATAGAGAGAGAGAGAGGAAAGGGCTGATAGAGAGAGAGGGATGGGCTGATAGAGAGAAGGGATGGGGTGACAGAGAAAGAGAGAGAGGAATGGGGTGATAGAGAGAGAGGGATGGGTTGATAGATCGAGAGGGATGGGGTGATAGATAGAGAGGGATGGGGTGACAGAGAGAGAGGGATGGGGTGATAGAAAGAGAGGGATGGGGTGATAGAGAGAGAGGGATGGGGTGACAGTGAGAGAGAGGGATGGGGTGATTGAGAGAGAGAGGGATTGGGTGATAGAGAGAGAGGGATTGGGTGATAGAGAGAGAGGGATGGCGTGACAGAGAGAGAGAGAGGAATGGGGTGATAGAGAGAGAGGGATGGGGTGACAGAGAGAGAGGGATGGAGTGATAAAGAGAAATGGATGGGGTGACAGAGAGAGAGGGATGGAGTGATAGAGAGAGAGAGAGGGATGGGGTGATAGAGAGAGAGGGATGGGGTGACAGTGAGAGAGAGGGATTGGTTGATAGAGAGAGAGGGATGGCGTGACAGAGAGAGAGAGGAATGGGGTGGTAGAGAGAGAGGGATGGGGTGACAGAGAGAGAGGGATGGAGTGATAGCGAGAGATGGATGTGGTGCCAGAGAGAGAGGGATGGAGTGATAGAGAGAGAGGGATGGCGTGACAGAGAGAGGGGGATGGGGTGATAGAGAGAGAGGGATGGGGTGATAGAGAGAGTGGGATGGGGTGACAGAGAGAGGGGGATGGGGTGATAGAGAAAGGGGGATGGGGTGATAGAGAGAGAGGGATGGGGTGATAGAGAGAGAGGGATGGAGTGATAGAGAGAGAGGGGGGATGGGGAGATTGAGAGAGATAGGGATTGGGTGATAGAGAGAGAGGGATGGCGTGACAGAGAGAGAGACAGGAATGGGGTGATAGAGAGAGAGGGATGGGGTGACAGGGAGAGAGGGATGGGGTGACAGAGAGAGAAATGGATGGGGTGACAGAGAGAGAGGGATGGAGTGATAGAGATAGAGGGATGGGGTGATAGAGATAGAGACTGATAGGTTGTTAGGGAGAGAGGGACAGGGTGATAGAGAAAGAGAAGGATGGGGTGATAGAGAGAGAGTGATGGGGTGATAGAGAGAGAGAGAGAGGGATGGGGTGATAGAGAGAGAGGGATGGAGTGATAGAGAGAGAGAGGTGTGTGGTGCTTGAGAGAGAGGGATTGGGTGATAGAGAGAGCGGGATGGTGTGACAGAGAGAGAGAGAGAGGAATGGGGTGATAGAGAGAGAGGGATGGGGTGATAGAGAAAGAGGTATGGGGTGACAGAGGGAGAGGAATGGGGTGATAGAGAGAGAGGGATGGGTTGATAGAGAGAGAGGGATGGGATGACAGAGAGAGAAATGGATGGGGTGACAGAGAGAGAGGGATGGAGTGATAGAGAGAGAGGGATGGAGTGATAGAGAGAGAGAGATGGGGTGACAGAGAGAGAGGGATGGAGTGATAGAGAGAGAGGGATGGGGTGATAGAGAGAGAGGGATTGGGTAATAGAGAGAGCGGGATGGTGTGACAGAGAGAGAGAGAGAGGAATGGGGTGATAGAGAGAGAGGGATGGGGTGATAGAGAGAGAGTTATGGGGTGACAGAGAGAGAGGGATGGGGTGATAGAGAGAGCGGGATGGGGTGATAGAGAGAGAGGGATGGGATGACAGAGAGAGAAATGGATGGGGTGACAGAGAGAGAGGGATGGAGTGATAGACAGAGAGGGTTGGAGTGATAGAGAGAGAGAGATGGGGTGACAGAGAGAGAGGGATGGAGTGATAGAGAGAGAGGGATGCGGTGTTAGAGAGAGAGGGATGGGCTGATAGTGAGAGGGAGGGATGGAGTGATAGAGAGATGGAGGGATGGAGTGATAGAGATAGAGACTGATGGGGTGATAGAGAGAGAGAGGTATGGGGTGACAGATAGAGAGAGAGAAATGGTGACAGATAGAGAGTGGGATGGGATGACAGAGAGAGAGGGATTGGGTGATAGAGAGAGAGAGGAATGGGCTGATAGAGAGAGAGAGGGATGGGCTGATAGAGAGAGAGAGAGAGGGATGGGGTGATAGAGAGAGAGGGATGGAGTGATAGAGAGAGGGATGGGGTGATAGAGAGAGAGGAATGGGTTGAGAGAGAGAGAGATTTGGGGTGACAGAGAGAGAGGGATGGGGTGATAGAGAGAGAGGGATGGGGTGATAGAGAGAGAGGGATGGGGTGACAGTGAGAGAGAGGGATTGGGTGATAGAGAGTGAGGGATTGGGTGATAGAGAGAGAGGGATGGCGTGACAGAGAGAGAGAGGAATGGGGTGATAGAGAGAGAGGGATGGGGTGACAGAGAGAGAGGGATGGAGTGATAGAGAGAGGGGGATGGGGTGATAGAGAGAGAGGGATGGGGTGATAGAGAGAGAGGGATGGGGTGACAGAGAGAGGGGGATGGGGTGATAGAGAGAGAGAGAGGGATGGGGTGATAGAGAGAGAGGGATGGGGTGATAGATAGAGAGGGATGGGGTGACAGAGAGAGGGGGATGGGGTGATACAGAGAGAAAGGGGGATGGGGTGATAGAGAGAGAGGGATGGTGTGATAGAGAGAGAGGGATGGAGTGATAGAGAGAGAGGGGGATGGGGTGATTGAGAGAGAGAGGGATTGGGTGATAGAGAGAGAGGGATGGCGTGACAGAGAGAAAGAGAGGGATGGGGTGATAGAGAGAGAGGGATGGGGTGATAGAGAGAGAGGGATGGGGTGACAGGGAGAGAGGGATGGGGTGATAGAGAGAGAGGGATTGGGTGATAGAGAGAGAGGGTTGGGGTGACAGTGAGAGAAATGGATGGGGTGACAGAGAGAGAGGGATGGAGTGATAGAGAGAGAGGGATGGGGTGATAGAGATAGAGACTGATGGGTTGTTAGGGAGAGAGGGACGGGGTGATAGAGAAAGAGAAGGATGGGGTGATAGAGAGAGAGGTATGGGGTGATAGAGAGAGAGAGAGGGATGGGGTGATAGAGAGAGGGATGGGGTGATAGAGAGAGAGGGATAGGCTGATAGAGAGAGAGGGATGGAGTGATAGAGAGAGAGAGTGATGGGGTGCTTGAGAGAGAGGGATTGGGTAATAGAGAGAGCGGGTTGGTGTGACAGAGAGAGAGAGAGAGGAATGGCGTGATAGACAGAGAGGGATGGGGTGATAGAGAGAGAGGTATGGGGTGACAGAGAGAGGGATGGGGTGATAAAGAGAGAGGGATGGGGTGATAGAGAGAGAGGGATGAGATGACAGAGTGAGAAATGGATGGGGTGACAGAGAGAGAGGGATGGAGTGATAGAGAGAGAGGGATGGAGTGATAGAGAGAGAGATGGGGTGACAGAGAGAGAGGGATGGAGTGATAGAGAGAGACGGATGGGGTGATAGAGAGAGAGGGATGGGCTGATTGGGAGAGGGAGGGATGGAGTGATAGAGAGAGGGAGGGATGGGGTGATAGAGATAGAGACTGATGGGGTGATAGAGAGAGAGGGGTATGGGGTGACAGATAGAGAGAGAGATGTGGTGACAGATAGAGAGTGGGATGGGGTGTCAGAGAGAGAGGGATGGGCTGATAGAGAGAGAGAGGGATGGGCTGATAGAGAGAGAGAGAGACCAATGGGGTGATAGAGAGAGAGGGATCGAATGATAGATAGAGGGATGGGGTGATAGAGAGAGAGGGATGGGTTGAGAGAGAGAGAGATTTGGGGTGATAAGAGAGAGGAATGGGGTGATAGAGAGAGAGGGATGGGGTGATAGAGAGAGAGTGATGGGGTGACAGTGAGAGAGAGCGATGGGGTGATTGAGAGAGAGAGGGATTGGGTGATAGAGAGAGAGGGATTGGGTGATAGAGAGAGAGGGATGGCGTGACAGAGAGAGAGAGAGGAATGGGGTGATAGAGAGAGAGGGATGGGGTGATAGAGAGAGAGGGATGGGGTGACAGGGAGAGAGGGATGGGGTGAGAGAGAGAGAGGGATGGCGTGATAGAGAGAGAGGGATGGGGTGACAGAGAGAGAAATGGATGGGGTGACAGAGAGAGAGAGGGATGGAGTGATAGAGAGAGAGGGATGGAGTGATAGAGATAGAGGGATGGGGTGATAGAGATAGAGACTGATGGGTTGTTAGGGAGAGAGGGACTGGGTGATAGAGAAAGAGGAGGATGGGGTGATAGAGAGAGAGGGATGGGGTGATAGAGAGAGAGAGGGGGATGGGGTGATAGAGAGAGGGGGATGGGGTGATAGAGAGAGAGGGATAGGCTGATAGAGAGAGAGGGATGGAGTGATAGAGAGAGAGGGATGGGGTGCTTGAGAGAGAGGGATTGGGTGATTGAGAGAGCGGGATGTTGTGACAGAGAGAGAGAGAGAGGAATGGGGTGATAGACAGAGAGGGATGGGGTGATAGAGAGAGAGGTATGGGGTGACAGAGAGAGAGGGATGGGATGATAGAGAGAGAGGGATGGGGTGATAGAGAGAGAGGGATGGGCTGATAGGGAGCGGGAGGGATGGAGTGATAGAGAGAGGGAGGAATGGGGTGATAGAGATAGAGTCTGATGGGGTGATAGAGAGAGAGGGGTATCGGGTGACAGATAGAGAGAGAGATGTGGTGACAGATAGAGAGAGAGATGTGGTGATAGAGAGAGAGAGGGATGTGCTGATAGAGAGAGAGAGGGATGGGCAGATAGAGAGAGAGAGAGGGATGGGGTGATAGAGAGAAGGGATGGGGTGACAGAGAAAGAGAGAGAGGAATGGGGTGATAGAGAGAGAGGGATGGGTTGATAGATCGAGAGGGATGGGGTGATAGATAGAGAGGGATGGGGTGACAGAGAGAGAGGGATGGGGTGATAGAAAGAGAGGGATGGGGTGATAGAGAGAGAGGGATGGGGTGATAGAGAGAGGGATGCGGTGACAGTGAGAGAGAGGGATGGGGTGATTGAGAGAGAGAGGGATTGGGTGATAGAGAGGGATTGGGTGATAGAGAGAGAGGGATGGCGTGACAGAGAGAGAGGGATGGCGTGATAGAGAGAGATGGATGGGGTGACAGAGAGAGAGGGATGGAGTGATAGAGAGAGATGGATGGGGTGACAGAGAGAGGGGGATGGGGTGATAGAGAGAGAGGGATGGGGTGATAGAGAGAGAGGGATGGGGTGACAGAGACAGGGGGATGGGGTGATAGAGAGAGATTGAGAGGGATGGGGTGATAGAGAGAGAGGGATGGGGTGATAGAGAGAGAGGGATGGGGTGACAGTGAGAGGGGGATGCGGTGATAGAGAAAGGGGGATGGGGTGATAGAGAGAGAGGGATGGGGTGTTAGAGAGAGAGGGATTGGGTGATAGAGAGAGAGGGATGGCGTGACAGACAGAGAGACAGGAATGGGGTGATAGAGAGAGAGGGATGGGGTGATAGCGAGAGAGGGATGGGGTGACAGGGAGAGAGGGATGGGGTGACAGAGAGAGAAATGGATGGGGTGACAGAGAGAGAGGGATGGACTGATAGAGATAGAGGGATGGGGTGATAGAGATAGAGACTGATGGGTTGTTAGGGAGAGAGGGACGGGGTGATAGAGAAAGAGAAGGATGGGGTGATAGAGAGAGAGTGATGGGGTGATAGAGAGAGAGAGAGGGATGGGGTGATAGAGAGAGAGGGATGGAGTGATAGAGAGAGAGGGATGGGGTGCTTGAGAGAGAGGGATCGGGTGACATAGAGAGCAGGATGGTGTGACAGAGAGAGAGAGAGGAATGGGGTGATAGAGAGAGAGGGATGGGGTGATAGAGAGAGAGGTATGGGGTGACAGATAGAGAGTGGGATGGGATGACAGAGAGCGAGGGATGGGGTGATAGAGAGAGAGAGAGGAATGGGCTGATAGAGAGAGAGGGATGGGCTGATAGAGAGAAGGGATGGGGTGACAGAGAAAGAGAGAGAGGAATGGGGTGATAGAGAGAGAGGGATGGGTTGATAGATCGAGAAGGATGGGGTGATAGATAGAGAGGGATGGGGTGACAGAGAGAGAGGGATGGGGTGATAGAAAGAGAGGGATGGGGTGATAGAGAGAGAGGGATGGGGTGATTGAGAGAGAGAGGGATTGGGTGATAGAGAGAGAGGGATTGGGTGATAGAGAGAGAGGGATGGCGTGACAGAGAGAGAGAGAGGAATGGGGTGATAGAGAGAGAGGGATGGGGTGACAGAGAGAGAGGGATGGAGTGATAAAGAGAGATGGATGGGGTGACAGAGAGAGAGGGATGGAGTGATAGAGAGAGAGAGAGGGATGGGGTGATAGAGAGAGAGGGATGGGGTGACAGTGAGAGAGAGGGATTGGTTGATAGAGAGAGAGGGATGGCGTGACAGAGAGAGAGAGAGGAATGGGGTGATAGAGAGAGAGGGATGGGGTGACAGAGAGAGAGGGATGGAGTGATAGCGAGAGATGGATGTGGTGCCAGAGAGAGAGGGATGGAGTGATAGAGAGAGAGGGATGGCGTGACAGAGAGAGGGGGATGGGGTGATAGAGAGAGAGGGATGGGGTGATAGAGAGAGAGGGATGGGGTGACAGAGAGAGGGGGATGGGGTGATAGAGAAAGGGGGATGGGGTGATAGAGAGAGAGGGATGGGGTGATAGAGAGAGAGGGATGGAGTGATAGAGAGAGAGGGGGATGGGGTGATTGAGAGAGATAGGGATTGGGTGATAGAGAGAGAGGGATGGCGTGACAGAGAGAGAGACAGGAATGGGGTGATAGAGAGAGAGGGATGGGGTGACAGGTAGAGAGGGATGGGGTGACAGAGAGAGAAATGGATGGGGTGACAGAGAGAGAGGGATGGAGTGATAGAGATAGAGGGATGGGGTGATAGAGATAGAGACTGATAGGTTGTTAGGGAGAGAGGGACAGGGTGATAGAGAAAGAGAAGGATGGGGTGATAGAGAGAGAGTGATGGGGTGATAGAGAGAGAGAGAGAGGGATGGGGTGATAGAGAGAGAGGGATGGAGTGATAGAGAGAGAGAGGTGTGTGGTGCTTGAGAGAGAGGGATTGGGTGATAGAGAGAGCGGGATGGTGTGACAGAGAGAGAGAGAGAGGAATGGGGTGATAGAGAGAGAGGGATGGGGTGATAGAGAAAGAGGTATGGGGTGACAGAGGGAGAGGAATGGGGTGATAGAGAGAGAGGGATGGGTTGATAGAGAGAGAGGGTTGGGATGACAGAGAGAGAAATGGATGGGGTGACAGAGAGAGAGGGATGGAGTGATAGAGAGAGAGGGATGGAGTGATAGAGAGAGAGAGATGGGGTGACAGAGAGAGAGGGATGGAGTGATAGAGAGAGAGGGATGGGGTGATAGAGAGAGAGGGATTGGGTAATAGAGAGAGCGGGATGGTGTGACAGAGAGAGAGAGAGAGAGGAATGGGGTGATAGAGAGAGAGGGATGGGGTGATAGAGAGAGAGTTATGGGGTGACAGAGAGAGAGGGATGGAGTGATAGAGAGAGAGGGATGCGGTGTTAGAGAGAGAGGGATGGGCTGATAGTGAGAGGGAGGGATGGAGTGATAGAGAGATGGAGGGATGGAGTGATAGAGATAGAGACTGATGGGGTGATAGAGAGAAAGAGGTATGGGGTGACAGATAGAGAGAGAGAAATGGTGACAGATAGAGAGTGGGATGGGATGACAGAGAGAGAGGGATGGGGTGATAGAGAGAGAGAGGAATGGGCTGATAGAGAGAGAGAGGGATGGGCTGATAGAGAGAGAGAGAGAGGGATGGGGTGATAGAGAGAGAGGGATGGAGTGATAGAGAGAGGGATGGGGTGATAGAGAGAGAGGAATGGGTTGAGAGAGAGAGAGATTTGGGGTGACAGAGAGAGAGGGATGGGGTGATAGAGAGAGAGGGATGGGGTGATAGAGAGAGAGGGATGGGGTGACAGTGAGAGAGAGGGATTGGGTGATAGAGAGTGAGGGATTGGGTGATAGAGAGAGAGGGATGGCGTGACAGAGAGAGAGAGGAATGGGGTGATAGAGAGAGAGGGATGGGGTGACAGAGAGAGAGGGATGGAGTGATAGAGAGAGATGGATGGGGTGACAGAGAGAGAGGGATGGAGTGATAGAGAGAGAGGGATGGGGTGACAGAGAGAGGGCGATGGGGTGATAGAGAGAGACGGATGGGGTGATAGAGAGAGAGGGATGGGGTGACAGAGAGAGGGGGATGGGGTGATAGAGAGAGAGTGAGGGATGGGGTGATAGAGAGAGTGATGGGGTGATAGAGAGAGAAATGGGGATGGGGTGATAGAGAGAGAGCGATGGTGTGATAGAGAGAGAGGGATGGAGTGATAGAGAGAGAGGGATGGCGTGACAGAGAGAGAGAGAGGAATGGGGTGATGGAGAGAGAGGGATGGGGTGATAGAGAGAGAGGGATGGGGTGACAGGGAGAGAGGGATGGGGTGATAGAGAGAGAGGGATTGGGTGATAGAGAGAGAGGGATGGGGTGACAGAGAGAGAAATGGATGGGGTGACAGAGAGAGAGGGATGGAGTGATAGAGAGAGAGGGATGGGGTGATAGAGATAGAGACTGATGGGTTGTTAGGGAGAGAGGGACGGGGTGATAGAGAAAGAGAAGGATGGGGTGATAGAGAGAGAGGTATGGGGTGATAGAGAGAGAGAGAGGGATGGGGTGATAGAGAGAGAGGGATGGGGTGATAGCGAGAGAGGGATAGGCTGATAGAGAGAGAGGGATGGAGTGATAGAGAGAGAGAGTGATGGGGTGCTTGAGAGAGAGGGATTGGGTAATAGAGAGAGCGGGTTGGTGTGACAGAGAGAGAGAGAGAGGAATGGCGTGATAGACAGAGAGGGATGGGGTGATAGAGAGAGAGGTATGGGGTGACAGAGAGAGAGGGATGGGGTGATAGAGAGAGAGGGATGGGATGATAGAGAGAGAGGGATGAGATGACAGAGAGAGAAATGGATGGGGGGACAGAGAGAGAGGGATGGAGTGATAGAGAGAGAGGGATGGAGTGATAGAGAGAGAGAGATGGGGTGACAGAGAGAGAGGGATGGAGTGATAGAGAGAGAGGGATGGGCTGATTGGGAGAGGGAGGGATGGAGTGATAGATAGAGGGAGGGATGGGGTGATAGAGATAGAGACTGATGGGGTGATAGAGAGAGAGGGGTATGGGGTGACAGATAGAGAGAGAGATGTGGTGACAGATAGAGAGTGGGATGGGGTGTCAGAGAGAGAGGGATGGGGTGATAGAGAGAGAGAGGGATGGGCTGATAGAGAGAGAGAGGGATGGGCTGATAGAGAGAGAGAGAGACCAATGGGGTGATAGAGAGAGAGGGATGGAATGATAGAGAGAGGGATGGGGTGATAGAGAGAGAGGGATGGGTTGAGAGAGAGAGAGATTTGTGGTGATAGAGAGAGAGGAATGGGGTGATAGAGAGAGAGGGATGGAATGATAGAGAGAGAGGGATGGGGTGACAGAGAAAGAGAGATGGGCTGATAGAGAGAGAGAGGGATTGGGTGACAGTGAGAGAGAGGGATTGGGTGATAGAGAGAGAGAGGGATTGGGTGATAGAGAGAGAGGGATGGGGTGACAGAGAAAGAGAGAGAGGAATGGGGTGATAGAGAGAGAGGGATGGGTTGATAGATCGAGAGGGATGGGGTGATAGATAGAGAGGGACGGGGTGACAGAGAGAGAGGGATGGGGTGATAGACAGAGAGGGATGGGGTGATAGAGAGAAAGGGATGGGGTGACAGTGAGAGAGAGGGATGGGGTGATTGAGAGAGAGAGGGATTGGGTGATAGAGAGAGAGGGATTGGGTGATAGAGAGAGAGGGATGGCGTGACAGAGAGAGAGAGAGGAATGGGGTGATAGAGAGAGAGGGATGGGGTGATAGACAGAGAGGAATGGGGTGACAGGGAGAGAGGGATGGGGTGAGAGAGAGAGAGGAATGGCGTGATAGAGTGAGAGGGATGGGGTGACAGAGAGAGAAATGGATGGGGTGACAGAGAGAGAGGGATGGAGTGATAGAGAGAGAGGGATGGAGTGATAGAGATAGAGGGATGGGGTGATAGAGATAGAGACTGATGGTTTGTTAGGGAGAGAGGGACTGGGTGATAGAGAAAGAGGAGGATGGGGTGATAGAGAGAGAGGGATGGGGTGATCGAGAGAGAGAGAGGGATGGGGTGATAGAGAGAGGGGGATGGGGTGATAGAGAGAGAGGGATAGGCTGATAGACAGAGAGGGATGGAGTGATAGAGAGAGAGGGATGGGGTGCTTGAGAGAGAGGGATTGGGTGATTGAGAGAGCGGGATGGTGTGACAGAGAGAGAGAGAGAGGAATGGGGTGATAGAGAGAGAGGGATGGGGTGATAGAGAGAGAGGTAAGGGGTGACAGAGAGAGAGGGATGGGGTGATAGAGAGAGAGGGATGGGCTGATAGAGAGAGAGGGATGGGCTGATAGAGAGAGAGAGGGATGGGCTGATAGAGAGAGAGAGAGAGGGATGGGGTGATAGAGATAGAGGGATGGAGTGATAGAGAGAGGGATGGGGTGATAGAGAGAGAGGAATGGGTTGAGAGAGAGAGAGATTTGGGGTGACAGAGAGAGAGGGATGGGGTGATAGAGAGAGAGGGATGGGGTGATAGAGAGAGAGGGATGGGGTGACAGTGAGAGAGAGGGATTGGGTGATAGAGAGAGAGGGATTGGGTGATAGAGAGAGAGGGATGGCGTGACAGAGAGAGAGAGGAATGGGGTGATAGAGAGAGAGGGATGGGGTGACAGAGAGAGAGGGATGGAGTGATAGAGAGAGATGGATGGGGTGACAGAGAGAGAGGGATGGAGTGATAGAGAGAGAGGGATGGGGTGATAGAGAGAGAGTGAGGGATGGGGTGATAGAGAGAGTGATGGGGTGATAGAGAGAGAAATGGGGATGGGGTGATAGAGAGAGAGCGATGGTGTGATAGAGAGAGAGGGATGGAGTGATAGAGAGAGAGGGATGGCGTGACAGAGAGAGAGAGAGGAATGGGGTGATGGAGAGAGAGGGATGGGGTGATAGAGAGAGAGGGATTGGGTGATAGAGAGGGATGGGGTGACAGAGAGAGAAATGGATGGGGTGACAGAGAGAGAGGGATGGAGTGATAGAGAGAGAGGGATGGGGTGATAGAGATAGAGACTGATGGGTTGTTAGGGAGAGAGGGATGGGGTGATAGAGAAAGAGAAGGATGGGGTGATAGAGAGAGAGGTATGGGGTGATAGAGAGAGAGAGAGGGATGGGGTGATAGAGAGAGAGGGATGGGGTGATAGCAAGAGAGGGATAGGCTGATAGAGAGAGAGGGATGGAGTGATAGAGAGAGAGAGTGATGGGGTGCTTGAGAGAGAGGGATTGGGTAATAGAGAGAGCGGGTTGGTGTGACAGAGAGAGAGAGAGAGGAATGGCGTGATAGACAGAGAGGGATGGGGTGATAGAGAGAGAGGTATGGGGTGACAGAGAGAGAGGGATGGGGTGATAGAGAGAGAGGGATGGGATGATAGAGAGAGAGGGATGAGATGACAGAGAGAGAAATGGATGGGGGGACAGAGAGAGAGGGATGGAGTGATAGAGAGAGAGGGATGGAGTGATAGAGAGAGAGAGATGGGGTGACAGAGAGAGAGGGATGGAGTGATAGAGAGAGAGGGATGGGCTGATTGGGAGAGGGAGGGATGGAGTGATAGATAGAGGGAGGGATGGGGTGATAGAGATAGAGACTGATGGGGTGATAGAGAGAGAGGGGTATGGGGTGACAGATAGAGAGAGAGATGTGGTGACAGATAGAGAGTGGGATGGGGTGTCAGAGAGAGAGGGATGGGGTGATAGAGAGAGAGAGGGATGGGCTGATAGAGAGAGAGAGGGATGGGCTGATAGAGAGAGAGAGAGACCAATGGGGTGATAGAGAGAGAGGGATGGAATGATAGAGAGAGGGATGGGGTGATAGAGAGAGAGGGATGGGTTGAGAGAGAGAGAGATTTGTGGTGATAGAGAGAGAGGAATGGGGTGATAGAGAGAGAGGGATGGAATGATAGAGAGAGAGGGATGGGGTGACAGAGAAAGAGAGATGGGCTGATAGAGAGAGAGAGGGATTGGGTGACAGTGAGAGAGAGGGATTGGGTGATAGAGAGAGAGGTATGGGGTGACAGAGAGAGAGGGATGGGGTGATAGAGAGAGAGGGATGGGATGATAGAGAGAGAGGGATGAGATGACAGAGAGAGAAATGGATGGGGGGACAGAGAGAGAGGGATGGAGTGATAGAGAGAGAGGGATGGAGTGATAGAGAGAGAGAGATGGGGTGACAGAGAGAGAGGGATGGAGTGATAGAGAGAGAGGGATGGGCTGATTGGGAGAGGGAGGGATGGAGTGATAGATAGAGGGAGGGATGGGAAGATAGAGATAGAGACTGATGGGGTGATAGAGAGAGAGGGGTATGGGGTGACAGATAGAGAGAGAGATGTGGTGACAGATAGAGAGTGGGATGGGGTGTCAGAGAGAGAGGGATGGGGTGATAGAGAGAGAGAGGGATGGGCTGATAGAGAGAGAGAGGGATGGGCTGATAGAGAGAGAGAGAGACCAATGGGGTGATAGAGAGAGAGGGATGGAATGATAGAGAGAGGGATGGGGTGATAGAGAGAGAGGGATGGGTTGAGAGAGAGAGAGATTTGTGGTGATAGAGAGAGAGGAATGGGGTGATAGAGAGAGAGGGATGGAATGATAGAGAGAGAGGGATGGGGTGACAGAGAAAGAGAGATGGGCTGATAGAGAGAGAGAGGGATTGGGTGACAGTGAGAGAGAGGGATTGGGTGATAGAGAGAGAGAGGGATTGGGTGATAGAGAGAGAGGGATGGGGTGACAGAGAAAGAGAGAGAGGAATGGGGTGATAGAGAGAGAGGGATGGGTTGATAGATCGAGAGGGATGGGGTGATAGATAGAGAGGGACGGGGTGACAGAGAGAGAGGGATGGGGTGATAGAGAGAGAGGGATGGGGTGATAGAGAGAAAGGGATGGGGTGACAGTGAGAGAGAGGGATGGGGTGATTGAGAGAGAGAGGGATTGGGTGATAGAGAGAGAGGGATTGGGTGATAGAGAGAGAGGGATGGCGTGACAGAGAGAGAGAGAGGAATGGGGTGATAGAGAGAGAGGGATGGGGTGATAGAGAGAGAGGAATGGGGTGACAGGGAGAGAGGGATGGGGTGAGAGAGAGAGAGGGATGGCGTGATAGAGTGAGAGGGATGGGGTGACAGAGAGAGAAATGGATGGGGTGACAGAGAGAGAGGGATGGAGTGATAGAGAGAGAGGGATGGAGTGATAGAGATAGAGGGATGGGGTGATAGAGATAGAGACTGATGGTTTGTTAGGGAGAGAGGGACTGGGTGATAGAGAAAGAGGAGGATGGGGTGATAGAGAGAGAGGGATGGGGTGATCGAGAGAGAGAGAGGGATGGGGTGATAGAGAGAGGGGGATGGGGTGATAGAGAGAGAGGGATAGGCTGATAGACAGAGAGGGATGGAGTGATAGAGAGAGAGGGATGGGGTGCTTGAGAGAGAGGGATTGGGTGATTGAGAGAGCGGGATGGTGTGACAGAGAGAGAGAGAGAGGAATGGGGTGATAGAGAGAGAGGGATGGGGTGATAGAGAGAGAGGTAAGGGGTGACAGAGAGAGAGGGATGGGGTGATAGAGAGAGAGGGATGGGGTGATAGAGAGAGAGGGATGGGCTGATAGGGAGCGGGAGGGATGGAGTGATAGAGAGAGGGAGGGATGGGGTGATAGAGATAGAGTCTGATGGGGTGGTAGAGAGAGAGGGGTATCTGGTGACCGATAGAGAGAGAGATGTTGTGATAGAGAGAGAGAGGGATGGGCTGATAGAGAGAGAGAGGGATGGGCAGATAAAGAGAGAGAGAGGGATGGGGTGATAGAGAGAAGGGATGGGTGACAGAGAAAGAGAGAGAGGAATGGGGTGATAGAGAGAGAGGGATGGGTTGATAGATCGAGAGGGATGGGGTGATAGATAGAGAGGGATGGGGTGACAGAGAGAGAGGGATGGGGTGATAGAAAGAGAGGGATGGGGTGATAGAGAGAGAGGGATGGGGTGACAGTGAGAGAGAGGGATGGGGTGATTGAGAGAGAGAGGGATTGGGTGATAGAGAGAGAGGGATTGGGTGATAGAGAGAGAGGGATGGCGTGATAGAGAGAGAGGGATGGCGTGATAGAGAGAGATGGATGGGGTGACAGAGAGAGAGGGATGGAGTGATAGAGAGAGAGGGATGGGGTGACAGAGAGAGGGGGATGGGGTGATAGAGAGTGAGGGATGGGGTGATAGAGAGAGAGGGATGGGGTGACAGAGACAGGGGGATGGGGTGATAGAGAGAGAGAGAGGGATGGGGTGATAGCGAGAGAGGGATGGGGTGATAGAGAGAGAGGGATGGGGTGACAGAGAGAGGGGGATGCGGTGATAGAGAAAGGGGGATGGGGTGATAGAGAGAGAGGGATGGGGTGATAGAGAGAGAGGGATTGGGTGATAGAGAGAGAGGGATGGCGTGACAGACATAGAGACAGGAATGGGGAGATAGAGAGAGAGGGATGGGGTGATAGCGAGAGAGGGATGGGGTGACAGGGAGAGAGGGATGGGGTGACAGAGAGAGAAATGGATGGGGTGACAGAGAGAGAGGGATGGAGTGATAGAGATAGAAGGATGGGGTGATAGAGAGAGAGAGAGGGATGGGGTGACAGAGAGAGAGGGATGGAGTGATAGAGAGAGAGAGGGATGGGGTGCTTGAGAGAGAGGGATTGGGTGACAGAGAGAGCAGGATGGTGTGACAGAGAGAGAGAGAGAGGAATGGGGTGATAGAGAGAGAGGGATGGGGTGATAGCGAGAGAGGGATGGGGTGACAGGGAGAGAGGGATGGGGTGACAGAGAGAGAAATGGATGGGGTGACAGAGAGAGAGGGATGGAGTGATAGAGATAGAGGGATGGGGTGATAGAGATAGAGACTGATGGGTTGTTAGGGAGAGAGGGACGGGGTGATAGAGAAAGAGAAGCATGGGGTGATAGAGAGTGATGGGGTGATAGAGAGAGAGAGAGGGATGGGGTGATAGAGAGAGAGGGATGGAGTGATAGAGAGAGAGAGGGATGGGGTGCTTGAGAGAGAGGGATTGGGTGACAGAGAGAGCAGGATGGTGTGACAGAGAGAGAGAGAGAGGAATGGGGTGATAGAGAGAGAGGGATGGGGTGATAGAGAGAGAGGGATGGGATGACAGAGAGAGAAATGGATGGGGTGACAGAGAGAGAGGGATGGAGTGATAGAGAGAGAGGGATGGAGTGATAGAGAGAGAGAGATGGGGTGACAGAGAGAGAGGGATGGAGTGATAGAGAGGGATGGGCTGATAGAGAGAGAGGGATTGGGTAATAGAGAGAGCGGGATGGTGTGACAGAGAGAGAGAGAGAGAGAGGAATGGGGTGATAGAGAGAGAGGGATGGGGTGATTGAGAGAGTGTTATGGGGTGACAGAGAGACAGGGATGGGGTGATAGAGAGAGCGGGATGGGGTGATAGAGAGAGAGGGATGGGATGACAGAGAGAGGGGGATGGGGTGATAGAGAGAGAGGGATGGGGTGATAGAGAGAGAGGGATGGGGTGGCAGAGAGAGGGGGTTGGGGTGATAGAGAGAGAGAGAGGGATTGGGTGATAGAGAGAGAGGGATGGGGTGACAGTGAGAGAGAGGGATTGGGTGATAGAGAGGGAGGGATTGGGTGATAGAGAGAGTGGGATGGACTGATAGGGAGCGGGAGGGATGGAGTGATAGAGAGAGGGAGGGATGGGGTGATAGAGATAGAGACTGATGGGGTGATAGAGAGAGAGGGGTATCGGGTGACCGATAGAGAGAGAGATGTTGTGATAGAGAGAGAGAGAGGGATGGGCTGATAGAGAGAGAGAGGGATGGGCAGATAGAGAGAGAGAGAGGGATGGGGTGATAGAGAGAAGGGATGGGGTGACAGAGAAAGAGAGAGAGGAATGGGGTGATAGAGAGAGAGGGATGGGTTGATAGTTCGAGAGGGATGGGGTGATAGATAGAGAGGGATGGGGTGACAGAGAGAGAGGGATGGGGTGATAGAAAGAGAGGGATGGGGTGATAGAGAGAGAGGGATGGGGTGACAGTGAGAGAGAGGGATGGGGTGATTGAGAGAGAGAGGGATTGGGTGATAGAGAGAGAGGGATTGGGTGATAGAGAGAGAGGGATGGCGTGACAGAGAGAGAGGGATGGCGTGATAGAGAGAGATGGATGGTGTGACAGAGAGAGAGGGATGGAGTGATAGAGAGAGAGGGATGGGGTGACAGAGAGAGGGGGATGGGGTGATAGAGAGTGAGGGATGGGGTGATAGAGAGAGAGGGATGGGGTGACAGAGACAGGGGGATGGGGTGATAGAGAGAGAGAGAGGGATGGGGTGATAGAGAGAGAGGGATGGGGTGATAGAGAGAGAGGGATGGGGTGACAGAGAGAGGGGGATGCGGTGATAGAGAAAGGGGGATGGGGTGATAGAGAGAGAGGGATGGGGTGATAGAGAGAGAGGGATTGGGTGATAGAGAGAGAGGGATGGCGTGACAGACAGAGAGACAGGAATGGGGTGATAGAGAGAGAGGGATGGGGTGATAGCGAGAGAGGGATGGGGTGACAGGGAGAGAGGGATGGGGTGACAGAGAGAGAAATGGATGGGGTGACAGAGAGAGAGGGATGGAGTGATAGAGATAGAGGGATGGGGTGATAGAGATAGAGACTGATGGGTTGTTAGGGAGAGAGGGACGGGGTGATAGAGAAAGAGAAGGATGGGGTGATAGAGAGAGAGTGATGGGGTGATAGAGAGAGAGAGAGGGATGGGGTGATAGAGAGAGAGGGATGGAGTGATAGAGAGAGAGAGGGATGGGGTGCTTGAGAGAGAGGGATGGGTGACAGAGAGAGCAGGATGGTGTGACAGAGAGAGAGAGAGAGGAATGGGGTGATAGAGAGAGAGGGATGGGGTGATAGAGAGAGAGGTATGGGGTGACAGAGGGAGAGGGATGGGGTGATAGAGAGAGAGGGATGGGGTGATAGAGAGAGAGGGATGGGATGACAGAGAGAGAAATGGATGGGGTGACAGAGAGAGAGGGATGGAGTGATAGAGAGAGAGGGATGGAGTGATAGAGAGAGAGAGATGGGGTGACAGAGAGAGAGGGATGGAGTGATAGAGAGAGAGGGATGGGCTGATAGAGAGAGAGGGATTGGGTAATAGAGAGAGCGGGATGGTGTGACAGAGAGAGAGAGAGAGAGAGGAATGGGGTGATAGAGAGAGAGGGATGGGGTGATTGAGAGAGTGTTATGGGGTGACAGAGAGACAGGGATGGGGTGATAGAGAGAGCGGGATGGGGTGATAGAGAGAGACGGATGGGATGACAGAGAGAGAAATGGATGGGGTGACAGAGAGAGAGGAATGGAGTGATAGACAGAGAGGGATGGGGTGACAGAGAGAGGGGGATGGGGTGATAGAGAGAGAGGGATGGGGTGATAGAGAGAGAGGGATGGGGTGGCAGAGAGAGGGGGTTGGGGTGATAGAGAGCGAGAGAGGGATTGGGTGATAGAGAGAGAGGGATGGGGTGACAGTGAGAGAGAGGGATTGGGTGATAGAGAGGGAGGGATTGGGTGATAGAGAGAGAGGGATGGCGTGACAGAGAGAGAGAGGAATGGGGTGATAGAGAGAGAGGGATGGGGTGACAGAGAGAGAGGGATGGAGTGATAGCGAGAGATGGATGGGGTGCCAGAGAGAGAGGGATGGAGAGATAGAGAGAGAGGGATGGGGTGACAGAGAGAGGGGGATGGGGTGATAGAGAGAGAGGGATGGGGTGATAGAGAGAGAGGGATGGGGTGATAGAGAGAGAGGGATGGGGTGACAGAGAGAGGGGGATGGGGTGATAGAGAAAGGGGGATGGGGTGATAGAGAGAGAGGGATGGGGTGATAGAGAGAGAGGGATGGAGTGATAGAGAGAGAGCGGGATGGGGTGATTGAGAGAGATAGGGATTGGGTGATAGAGAGAGAGGGATGGCGTGACAGAGAGAGAGACAGGAATGGGGTGATAGAGAGAGAGGGATGGGGTGACAGGGAGAGAGGGATGGGGTGATAGAGAGAGAAATGGATGGGGTGACAGAGAGAGAGGGATGGAGTGATAGAGATAGAGGGATGGGGTGATAGAGATAGAGACTGATGGGTTGTTAGGGAGAGAGGGACAGGGTGATAGAGAAAGAGAAGGATGGGGTGATAGAGAGAGAGTGATGGGGTGATAGAGAGAGAGAGAGAGGGATTGGGTGATAGAGAGAGAGGGATGGAGCGAAAGAGAGAGAGAGGGATGGGGTGCTTGAGAGAGAGGGATTGGGTGATAGAGAGAGCGGGATGGTGTGACAGAGAGAGAGAGAGAGAGGAATGGGGTGATAGAGAGAGAGTGATGGGGTGATAGAGAGAGAGGTATGGGGTGATAGAGAGAGCGGGATGGGGTGATAGAGAGAGAGGGATGGGATGACAGAGAGAGAAATGGATGGGGTGACAGAGAGAGAGTGATGGAGTGATAGAGAGAGAGGGTTGGAGTGATAGAGAGAGAGAGATGGGGTGACAGAGAGAGAGGGATGGAGTGATAGTGAGAGAGGGATGCGGTGATAGAGAGAGAGTGATGGGCTGATAGTGAGAGGGAGGGATGGAGTGATAGAGAGATGGAGGGATGGAGTGATAGAGATAGAGACTGATGGGGTGATAGAGAGAGAGGGGTATGCGGTGACAGATAGAGAGAGAGATGTGGTGACAGATAGAGAGTGGGATGGGATGACAGAGAGAGAGGGATGGGGTGATAGAGAGAGAGAGGAATGGGCTGATAGAGAGAGAGAGGGATGGGCTGATAGAGAGAGAGAGAGAGGGATGGGGTGATAGAGAGAGAGGGATGGAGTGATAGAGAGAGGGATGGGGTGATAGAGAGATAGGGATGGGTTGAGAGAGAGAGAGATTTGGGGTGACAGAGAGAGAGGGATGGGGTGATAGAGAGAGAGGGATGGGGTGATAGAGAGAGAGGAATGGGGTGACAGTGAGAGAGAGGGATTGGGTGATAGAGAGAGAGGGATTGGGTGATGGATAGAGAGGGATGGCGTGACAGAGAGAGAGAGGAATGGGGTGATAGAGAGAGAGGGATGGGGTGATAGAGAGAGAAAGGGGGATTGGGTGATAGAGAGAGAGGGATGGCGTGACAGAGAGAGAGAGAGGAATGGGGTGATAGAGAGAGAGGGATGGGGTGATAGAGAGAGAGGGATGGAGTGATAGAGAGAGAGAGTGATGGGGTGCTTGAGAGAGAGGGATTGGGTAATAGAGAGAGCGGGTTGGTGTGACAGAGAGAGAGGAATGGCGTGACAGACAGAGAGGGATGGGGTGATAGAGAGTGAGGGATGGGGTGATAGAGAGATAGGGATGAGATGACAGAGAGAGAAATGGATGGGGTGACAGAGAGAGAGGGATGGAGTGATAGAGAGAGAGGGATGGAGTGATAGAGAGAGAGAGATGGGGTGACAGAGAGAGAGGGATGGAGTGATAGAGTGAGAGGGATGGGCTGATTGGGAGAGGGAGGGATGGAGTGATAGAGAGAGGGAGGGATGGGGTGATAGAGATAGAGACTGATGGGGTGATAGAGAGAGAGGGATGGGGTGATAGAAAGAGAGGAATGGGATGACAGAGAGAGAAATGGATGGGGTGACAGAGAGAGAGGGATGGAGTGATAGAGAGAGAGGGATGGAGTGATAGAGAGAGAGAGATGGGGTGACAGAGAGAGAGGGATGGAGTGATAGAGAGAGAACGATGGGCAGATAGAGAGAGAGGGATTGGGTAATAGAGAGAGCGGGATGGTGTGACAGAGAGAGAGAGAGAGAGAGGAATGGGGTGATAGAGAGAGAGGGATGGGGTGATTGAGAGAGTGTTATGGGGTGACAGAGAGACAGGGATGGGGTGATAGAGAGAGCGGGATGGGGTGATAGAGAGAGAGGGATGGGATGACAGAGAGAGAAATGGATGGGTTGACAGAGAGAGAGGGATGGAGTGATAGAGAGGGATGGGGTGACAGAGAGAGGGGGATGGGGTGATAGAGAGAGAGGGATGGGGTGATAGAGAGAGAGGGATGGGGTGGCAGAGAGAGGGGGTTGGGGTGATAGAGAGAGAGAGAGGGATTGGGTGATAGAGAGAGAGGGATGGGGTGACAGTGAGAGAGAGGGATTGGGTGATAGAGAGGGAGGGATTGGGTGATAGAGAGAGAGACTGATGGGTTGTAAGGGAGAGAGGGACAGGGTGATAGAGAAAGAGAAGGATGGGGTGATAGAGAGAGAGTGATGTGGTGATAGAGAGAGAGAGAGAGGGATGGGGTGATAGAGAGAGAGGGATGGAGTGATAGAGAGAGAGAGGGATGGGGTGCTTGAGAGAGAGGGATTGGGTGATAGAGAGAGCGGGATGGTGTGACAGAGAGAGAGAGAGAGGAATGGGGTGATAGAGAGAGAGGGATGGGGTGATAGAGAGAGAGGTATGGGGAGACAGAGGGAGAGGAATGGGGTGATAGAGAGAGAGGGATGGGGTGATAGAGAGAGAGGGATGGGATGACAGAGAGAGAAATGGATGGGGTGACAGAGAGAGAGGGATGTAGTGATACAGAGAGAGGGATGGAGTGATAGAGAGAGAGAGATGGGGTGACAGAGAGAGAGGGATGGAGTGATAGAGAGAGAGGGATGGGGTGATAGAGAGAGAGGGATTGGGTAATAGAGAGAGCGGGAAAGTGTGACAGAGAGAGAGAGAGGAATGGGGTGATAGAGAGAGAGGGATGGGGTGATAGAGAGAGAGTTATGGGGTGACAGAGAGAGATGAATGGGGTGATAGAGAGAGCGGGATGGGGTGATAGAGAGAGAGGGATGGGATGACAGAGAGAGAAATGGATGGGGTGACAGAGACAGAGGGATGGAGTGATAGACAGAGAGGGTTGGAGTGATAGAGAGAGAGAGATGGGGTGACAGAGAGAGAGGGATGGAGTGATAGTGAGAGAGGGATGCGGTGATAGAGAGAGAGGGATGGGCTGATAGTGAGAGGGAGGGATGGAGTGATAGAGAGATGGAGGGATGGAGTGATAGAGATAGAGACTGATGGGGTGATAGAGAGAGAGGGGTATGGGGTGACAGATAGAGAGAGAGATGTGGTGACAGATAGAGAGTGGGATGGGATGACAGAGAGAGAGGGATGGGGTGATAGAGAGATAGGAATGGGCTGATAGAGAGAGAGAGGGATGGGCTGATAGAGAGAGAGAGAGAGGGATGGGGTGATAGAGAGAGAGGGATGGAGTGATAGAGAGAGGGATGGGGTGATAGAGAGAGAGGGATGGATTGAGAGAGAGAGAGATTTGGGGTGACAGAGAGAGAGGGATGGGGTGATAGAGAGAGAGGGATGGGGTGATAGAGAGAGAGGAATGGGGTGACAGTGAGAGAGAGGGATTGGGTGATAGACAGAGAGGGATTGGGTGATAGATAGAGAGGGATGGCGTGACAGAGAGAGAGAGAGGAATGGGGTGATAGAGAGAGAGGGATGGGGTGATAGAGAGAGAGGGATGGGGTGATAGAGAGAGAAAGGGGGATTGGGTGATAGAGAGAGAGGGATGGCGTGACAGAGAGAGAGAGAGGAATGGGGTGATAGAGAGAGAGGGATGGGGTGATAGAGAGAGAGGGATGGGGTGACAGGGAGAGAGGGATGGGGTGTTCGAGAGAGAGGGATTGGGTGATAGAGAGAGAGGGATGGGGTGACAGAGAGAGAAATGGATGGGGTGACAGAGAGAGAGGCGTGGAGTGATAGAGAGAGAGGGATGGGGTGATAGAGATAGAGACTGATGGGTTGTTAGGGAGAGAGTGACGGGGTGATAGAGAAAGAGAAGGATGGGGTGATAGAGAGAGAGGGATGGGGTGATAGAGAGAGAGAGAGGGATGGGGTGATAGAGAGAGAGGTATGGGGTGATAGAGAGAGAGAGAGGGATGGGGTGATAGAGAGAGAGGGATGGGGTGATAGAGAGAGAGGGATAGGCTGATAGAGAGAGAGGGATGGAGTGATAGAGAGAGAGAGTGATGGGGTGCTTGAGAGAGAGGGATTGGGTAATAGAGAGAGCGGGTTGGTGTGACAGAGAGAGAGAGAGAGGAAAGGCGTGATAGACAGAGAGGGATGGGGTGATAGAGAGAGAGGTATGGGGTGATAGAGAGAGAGGGATGGGGTGATAGAGAGAGAGGGATGGGGTGATAGAGAGAGAGGGATGAGATGACAGAGAGAGAAATGGATGGGGTGACAGAGGGAGAGGGATGGAGTGATAGAGAGAGAGGGATGGAGTGATAGAGAGAGAGAGATGGGGTGACATAGAGAGAGGGATGGAGTGATAGAGAGAGAGGGATGGGCTGATTGGGAGAGGGAGGGATGGAGTGATAGAGAGAGGGAGGGATGGGGTGTTAGAGATAGAGACTGATGGGGTGATAGAGAGAGAGAGGGATGGGCTGATAGAGAGAGAGAGAGACCAATGGGGTGATAGAGAGAGAGGGATGGAATGATAGAGAGAGGGATGGGGTGATAGAGAGAGAGGGATGGGTTGAGAGAGAGAGAGATTTGGGGTGATAGAGAGAGAGGAATGGGGTGATAGAGAGAGAGGGGTGGGGTGACAGAGAAAGAGAGATGGGCTAATAGAGGGAGAGAGGGATTGGGTGACAGTGAGAGAGAGGGATTGGGTGATAGAGAGAGAGAGGGATTGGGTGATAGAGAGAGAGGGATGGGGTGACAGAGAAAGAGAGAGAGGAATGGGGTGATAGAGAGAGAGGGATGGGTTGATAGATCGAGAGGGATGGGGTGATAGATAGAGAGGGACGGGGTGACAGAGAGAGAGGGATGGGGTGATAGAGAGAGAGGGATGGGGTGATAGAGAGAGAGGGCTGGGGTGACAGTGAGAGAGAGGGATGGGGTGATTGAGAGAGAGAGGGATTGGGTGATAGAGAGAGAGGGATTGGGTGATAGAGAGAGAGGGATGGCGTGACAGAGAGAGAGAGAGAGGAATGGGGTGATAGAGAGAGAGGGATGGGGTGATAGAGAGAGAGGGATGGGGTGACAGGGAGAGAGGGATGGGGTGAGAGAGAGAGAGGGATGGCGTGATAGAGAGAGAGGGATGGGGTGACAGAGAGAGAAATGGATGGGGTGACAGAGAGAGAGGGATGGAGTGATAGAGAGAGAGGGATGGAGTGATAGAGATAGAGGGATCGGGTGATAGAGATAGATACTGATGGGTTGTTAGGGAGAGAGGGACTGGGTGATAGAGAAAGAGGAGGATGGGGTGATAGAGAGAGAGGGATGGGGTGATAGAGAGAGAGAGAGGGATGGGGTGATAGAGAGAGGGGGATGGGGTGATAGAGAGAGAGGGATAGGCTGATAGACAGAGAGGGATGGAGTGATAGAGAGAGAGGGATGGGGTGCTTGAGAGAGAGGGATTGGGTGATTGAGAGAGCGGGATGGTGTGACAGAGAGAGAGAGGGAGGAATGGGGTGATAGACAGAGAGGGATGGGGTGATAGAGAGAGAGGTAAGGGGTGACAGAGAGAGAGGGATGGGGTGATAGAGAGAGAGGGATGGGGTGATAGAGAGAGAGGGATGCGTTGATAGATCGAGAGGGATGGGGTGATAGATAGAGAGGAATGGGGTGACAGAGAGAGAGGGGTATCGGGTGACCGATAGAGAGAGAGATGTTGTGATAGAGAGAGAGAGGGATGGGCAGATAGAGAGAGAGAGAGGGATGGGGTGATAGAGAGAGAGGGATGGGGTGATAGAAAGAGAGGAATGGGGTGATAGAGAGAGAGGGATGGGGTGACAGTGGGAGAGAGGGATGGGGTGATTGCGAGAGAGAGGGATTGGGTGATAGAGAGAGAGGGATTGGGTGATAGAGAGAGAGGGATGGCATGACAGAGAGAGAGGGATGGCGTGATAGAGAGAGATGGATGGGGTGACAGAGAGAGAGGGATGGAGTGATAGAGAGAGAGGGATGGGGTGACAGAGAGAGGGGGATGGGGTGATAGAGAGAGAGGGATGGGGTGATAGAGAGAGAGGGATGGGGTGACAGAGACAGGGGGATGGTGTGATAGAGAGAGAGAGAGGGATGGGGTGATAGAGAGAGAGGGATGGGGTGATAGAGAGAGAGGGATGGGGTGACAGAGAGAGGGGGATGCGGTGAAAGAGAAAGGGGAATGGGGTGATAGAGAGAGAGGGATGGGGTGATAGAGAGAGAGGGATTGGGTGATAGAGAGAGAGGGATGGCGTGACAGACAGACAGACAGGAATGGGGTGATAGAGAGAGAGGGATGGGGTGATAGCGAGAGAGGGATGGGGTGACAGGGAGAGAGGGATGGGGTGACAGAGAGAGAAATGGATGGGGTGACAGAGAGAGAGGGATGGAGTGATAGAGATAGAGGGATGGGGTGATAGAGATAGAGACTGATGGGTTGTTAGGGAGAGAGGGACGGGGTGATAGAGAAAGAGAAGGATGGGGTGATAGAGAGAGAGTAATGGGGTGATAGAGAGAGAGAGAGAGGGATGGGGTGATAGAGAGAGAGGGATGGAGTGATAGAGAGAGAGAGGGATGGGGTGCTTGAGAGAGAGGGATTGGTTGACAGAGAGAGCAGGATGGTGTGACAGAGAGAGAGAGAGAGGAATGGGGTGATAGAGAGAGAGGGATGGGGTGATAGAAGAGAGGTATGGGGTGACAGAGGGAGAGGGATGGGGTGATAGAGAGAGAGGGATGGGGTGATAGAGAGAGAGGGCTGGGATGACAGAGAGAGAAATGGATGGGGTGACAGAGAGAGAGGGATGGAGTGATAGAGAGAGAGGGATGGAGTGATAGAGAGAGAGAGATGGGGTGACAGAGAGAGAGGGATGGAGTGATAGAGAGAGAGGGATGGGCTGATAGAGAGAGAGGGATTGGGTAATAGAGAGAGCGGGATGGTGTGACAGAGAGAGAGAGAGAGGAATGGGGTGATAGAGAGAGAGGGATGGGGTGATTGAGAGAGTGTTATGGGGTGACAGAGAGACAGGGATGGGGTGATAGAGAGAGCGGGATGGGGTGATAGAGAGAGAGGGATGGGATGACAGAGAGAGAAATGGATGGGGTGACAGAGAGAGAGGGATGGAGTGATAGACAGAGAGGGTTGGAGTGATAGAGAGAGAGAGATGGGGTGACAGAGAGAGAGGGATGGAGTGATAGAGTGAGAGGGATGGGCTGATTGGGAGAGGGAGGGATGGAGTGATAGAGAGAGGGAGGGATGGGGTGATAGAGATAGAGACTGATGGGGTGATAGAGAGAGAGGGATGGGGTGATAGAAAGAGAGGAATGGGATGACAGAGAGAGAAATGGATGGGGTGACAGAGAGAGAGGGATGGAGTGATAGAGAGAGAGGGATGGAGTGATAGAGAGAGAGAGATGGGGTGACAGAGAGAGAGGGATGGAGTGATAGAGAGAGAACGATGGGCAGATAGAGAGAGAGGGATTGGGTAATAGAGAGAGCGGGATGGTGTGACAGAGAGAGAGAGAGAGAGAGGAATGGGGTGATAGAGAGAGAGGGATGGGGTGATTGAGAGAGTGTTATGGGGTGACAGAGAGACAGGGATGGGGTGATAGAGAGAGCGGGATGGGGTGATAGAGAGAGAGGGATGGGATGACAGAGAGAGAAATGGATGGGTTGACAGAGAGAGAGGGATGGAGTGATAGAGAGGGATGGGGTGACAGAGAGAGGGGGATGGGGTGATAGAGAGAGAGGGATGGGGTGATAGAGAGAGAGGGATGGGGTGGCAGAGAGAGGGGGTTGGGGTGATAGAGAGAGAGAGAGGGATTGGGTGATAGAGAGAGAGGGATGGGGTGACAGTGAGAGAGAGGGATTGGGTGATAGAGAGGGAGGGATTGGGTGATAGAGAGAGAGACTGATGGGTTGTAAGGGAGAGAGGGACAGGGTGATAGAGAAAGAGAAGGATGGGGTGATAGAGAGAGAGTGATGTGGTGATAGAGAGAGAGAGAGAGGGATGGGGTGATAGAGAGAGAGGGATGGAGTGATAGAGAGAGAGGGATGGGGTGCTTGAGAGAGAGGGATTGGGTGATAGAGAGAGCGGGATGGTGTGACAGAGAGAGAGAGAGAGGAATGGGGTGATAGAGAGAGAGGGATGGGGTGATAGAGAGAGAGGTATGGGGAGACAGAGGGAGAGGAATGGGGTGATAGAGAGAGAGGGATGGGGTGATAGAGAGAGAGGGATGGGATGACAGAGAGAGAAATGGATGGGGTGACAGAGAGAGAGGGATGTAGTGATACAGAGAGAGGGATGGAGTGATAGAGAGAGAGAGATGGGGTGACAGAGAGAGAGGGATGGAGTGATAGAGAGAGAGGGATGGGGTGATAGAGAGAGAGGGATTGGGTAATAGAGAGAGCGGGAAAGTGTGACAGAGAGAGAGAGAGGAATGGGGTGATAGAGAGAGAGGGATGGGGTGATAGAGAGAGAGTTATGGGGTGACAGAGAGAGATGAATGGGGTGATAGAGAGAGCGGGATGGGGTGATAGAGAGAGAGGGATGGGATGACAGAGAGAGAAATGGATGGGGTGACAGAGACAGAGGGATGGAGTGATAGACAGAGAGGGTTGGAGTGATAGAGAGAGAGAGATGGGGTGACAGAGAGAGAGGGATGGAGTGATAGTGAGAGAGGGATGCGGTGATAGAGAGAGAGGGATGGGCTGATAGTGAGAGGGAGGGATGGAGTGATAGAGAGATGGAGGGATGGAGTGATAGAGATAGAGACTGATGGGGTGATAGAGAGAGAGGGGTATGGGGTGACAGATAGAGAGAGAGATGTGGTGACAGATAGAGAGTGGGATGGGATGACAGAGAGAGAGGGATGGGGTGATAGAGAGATAGGAATGGGCTGATAGAGAGAGAGAGGGATGGGCTGATAGAGAGAGAGAGAGAGGGATGGGGTGATAGAGAGAGAGGGATGGAGTGATAGAGAGAGGGATGGGGTGATAGAGAGAGAGGGATGGATTGAGAGAGAGAGAGATTTGGGGTGACAGAGAGAGAGGGATGGGGTGATAGAGAGAGAGGGATGGGGTGATAGAGAGAGAGGAATGGGGTGACAGTGAGAGAGAGGGATTGGGTGATAGACAGAGAGGGATTGGGTGATAGATAGAGAGGGATGGCGTGACAGAGAGAGAGAGAGGAATGGGGTGATAGAGAGAGAGGGATGGGGTGATAGAGAGAGAGGGATGGGGTGATAGAGAGAGAAAGGGGGATTGGGTGATAGAGAGAGAGGGATGGCGTGACAGAGAGAGAGAGAGGAATGGGGTGATAGAGAGAGAGGGATGGGGTGATAGAGAGAGAGGGATGGGGTGACAGGGAGAGAGGGATGGGGTGTTCGAGAGAGAGGGATTGGGTGATAGAGAGAGAGGGATGGGGTGACAGAGAGAGAAATGGATGGGGTGACAGAGAGAGAGGCGTGGAGTGATAGAGAGAGAGGGATGGGGTGATAGAGATAGAGACTGATGGGTTGTTAGGGAGAGAGTGACGGGGTGATAGAGAAAGAGAAGGATGGGGTGATAGAGAGAGAGGGATGGGGTGATAGAGAGAGAGAGAGGGATGGGGTGATAGAGAGAGAGGTATGGGGTGATAGAGAGAGAGAGAGGGATGGGGTGATAGAGAGAGAGGGATGGGGTGATAGAGAGAGAGGGATAGGCTGATAGAGAGAGAGGGATGGAGTGATAGAGAGAGAGAGTGATGGGGTGCTTGAGAGAGAGGGATTGGGTAATAGAGAGAGCGGGTTGGTGTGACAGAGAGAGAGAGAGAGGAAAGGCGTGATAGACAGAGAGGGATGGGGTGATAGAGAGAGAGGTATGGGGTGATAGAGAGAGAGGGATGGGGTGATAGAGAGAGAGGGATGGGGTGATAGAGAGAGAGGGATGAGATGACAGAGAGAGAAATGGATGGGGTGACAGAGGGAGAGGGATGGAGTGATAGAGAGAGAGGGATGGAGTGATAGAGAGAGAGAGATGGGGTGACATAGAGAGAGGGATGGAGTGATAGAGAGAGAGGGATGGGCTGATTGGGAGAGGGAGGGATGGAGTGATAGAGAGAGGGAGGGATGGGGTGTTAGAGATAGAGACTGATGGGGTGATAGAGAGAGAGAGGGATGGGCTGATAGAGAGAGAGAGAGACCAATGGGGTGATAGAGAGAGAGGGATGGAATGATAGAGAGAGGGATGGGGTGATAGAGAGAGAGGGATGGGTTGAGAGAGAGAGAGATTTGGGGTGATAGAGAGAGAGGAATGGGGTGATAGAGAGAGAGGGGTGGGGTGACAGAGAAAGAGAGATGGGCTAATAGAGAGAGAGAGGGATTGGGTGACAGTGAGAGAGAGGGATTGGGTGATAGAGAGAGAGAGGGATTGGGTGATAGAGAGAGAGGGATGGGGTGACAGAGAAAGAGAGAGAGGAATGGGGTGATAGAGAGAGAGGGATGGGTTGATAGATCGAGAGGGATGGGTGATAGATAGAGAGGGACGGGGTGACAGAGAGAGAGGGATGGGGTGATAGAGAGAGAGGGATGGGGTGATAGAGAGAGAGGGATGGGGTGACAGTGAGAGAGAGGGATGGGGTGATTGAGAGAGAGAGGGATTGGGTGATAGAGAGAGAGGGATTGGGTGATAGAGAGAGAGGGATGGCGTGACAGAGAGAGAGAGAGAGGAATGGGGTGATAGAGAGAGAGGGATGGGGTGATAGAGAGAGAGGGATGGGGTGACAGGGAGAGAGGGATGGGGTGAGAGAGAGAGAGGGATGGCGTGATAGAGAGAGAGGGATGGGGTGACAGAGAGAGAAATGGATGGGGTGACAGAGAGAGAGGGATGGAGTGATAGAGAGAGAGGGATGGAGTGATAGAGATAGAGGGATCGGGTGATAGAGATAGATACTGATGGGTTGTTAGGGAGAGAGGGACTGGGTGATAGAGAAAGAGGAGGATGGGGTGATAGAGAGAGAGGGATGGGGTGATAGAGAGAGAGAGAGGGATGGGGTGATAGAGAGAGGGGGATGGGGTGATAGAGAGAGAGGGATAGGCTGATAGACAGAGAGGGATGGAGTGATAGAGAGAGAGGGATGGGGTGCTTGAGAGAGAGGGATTGGGTGATTGAGAGAGCGGGATGGTGTGACAGAGAGAGAGAGGGAGGAATGGGGTGATAGACAGAGAGGGATGGGGTGATAGAGAGAGAGGTAAGGGGTGACAGAGAGAGAGGGATGGGGTGATAGAGAGAGAGGGATGGGGTGATAGAGAGAGAGGGATGCGTTGATAGATCGAGAGGGATGGGGTGATAGATAGAGAGGAATGGGGTGACAGAGAGAGAGGGGTATCGGGTGACCGATAGAGAGAGAGATGTTGTGATAGAGAGAGAGAGGGATGGGCAGATAGAGAGAGAGAGAGGGATGGGGTGATAGAGAGAGAGGGATGGGGTGATAGAAAGAGAGGAATGGGGTGATAGAGAGAGAGGGATGGGGTGACAGTGGGAGAGAGGGATGGGGTGATTGCGAGAGAGAGGGATTGGGTGATAGAGAGAGAGGGATTGGGTGATAGAGAGAGAGGGATGGCATGACAGAGAGAGAGGGATGGCGTGATAGAGAGAGATGGATGGGGTGACAGAGAGAGAGGGATGGAGTGATAGAGAGAGAGGGATGGGGTGACAGAGAGAGGGGGATGGGGTGATAGAGAGAGAGGGATGGGGTGATAGAGAGAGAGGGATGGGGTGACAGAGACAGGGGGATGGTGTGATAGAGAGAGAGAGGGATGGGGTGATAGAGAGAGAGGGATGGGGTGATAGAGAGAGAGGGATGGGGTGACAGAGAGAGGGGGATGCGGTGAAAGAGAAAGGGGAATGGGGTGATAGAGAGAGAGGGATGGGGTGATAGAGAGAGAGGGATTGGGTGATAGAGAGAGAGGGATGGCGTGACAGACAGACAGACAGGAATGGGGTGATAGAGAGAGAGGGATGGGGTGATAGCGAGAGAGGGATGGGGTGACAGGAGAGAGGGATGGGGTGACAGAGAGAGAAATGGATGGGGTGACAGAGAGAGAGGGATGGAGTGATAGAGATAGAGGGATGGGGTGATAGAGATAGAGACTGATGGGTTGTTAGGGAGAGAGGGACGGGTGATAGAGAAAGAGAAGGATGGGGTGATAGAGAGAGAGTAATGGGGTGATAGAGAGAGAGAGAGAGGGATGGGGTGATAGAGAGAGAGGATGGAGTGATAGAGAGAGAGAGGGATGGGGTGCTTGAGAGAGAGGGATTGGTTGACAGAGAGAGCAGGATGGTGTGACAGAGAGAGAGAGAGAGGAATGGGGTGATAGAGAGAGAGGGATGGGGTGATAGAAGAGAGGTATGGGGTGACAGAGGGAGAGGGATGGGGTGATAGAGAGAGAGGGATGGGGTGATAGAGAGAGAGGGCTGGGATGACAGAGAGAGAAATGGATGGGGTGACAGAGAGAGAGGGATGGAGTGATAGAGAGAGAGGGATGGAGTGATAGAGAGAGAGAGATGGGGTGACAGAGAGAGAGGGATGGAGTGATAGAGAGAGAGGGATGGGCTGATAGAGAGAGAGGGATTGGGTAATAGAGAGAGCGGGATGGTGTGACAGAGAGAGAGAGAGAGGAATGGGGTGATAGAGAGAGAGGGATGGGGTGATTGAGAGAGTGTTATGGGGTGACAGAGAGACAGGGATGGGGTGATAGAGAGAGCGGGATGGGGTGATAGAGAGAGAGGGATGGGATGACAGAGAGAGAAATGGATGGGGTGACAGAGAGAGAGGGATGGAGTGATAGACAGAGAGGGTTGGAGTGATAGAGAGAGAGAGATGGGGTGACAGAGAGAGAGGGATGGAGTGATAGAGAGAGAGGGATGCGGTGATAGAGAGAGAGGGATGGGCTGAGAGTGAGAGGGAGGGATGGAGTGATAGAGAGATGGAGGGATGGAGTAATAGAGATAGAGACTGATGGGGTGATAGAGAGAGAGGGGTATGTGGTGACAGATAGAGAGAGAGATGTGGTGACAGATAGAGAGTGGGATGGGATGACAGAGAGAGAGGGATGGGGTGATAGAGAGAGAGAGGAATGGGCTGATAGAGAGAGAGAGGGATGGGCTGATAGAGAGAGAGGGATGGGGTGATAGAGAGAGAGGGATGGAGTGATAGAGAGAGGGATGGGGTGATAGAGAGAGAGGAATGGGTTGAGAGAGAGAGAGATTTGGGTTGACAGAGAGAGAGGGATGGGGTGATAGATAGAGAGGGATGGGGTGATAGAGAGAGAGGGATGGGGTGATAGAGAGAGAGGGATGGGGTGATAGAGAGAGAGGGATGGAGTGATAGTGAGAGAGGGATGCGGTGATAGAGAGAGAGGGATGGGCTGATAGTGAGAGGGAGGGATGGAGTGATAGAGAGATGGAGGGATGGAGTGATAGAGATAGAGACTGATGGGTTGATAGAGAGAGAGGGGTATGGGGTGACAGATAGAGAGAGAGATGTGGTGACAGATAGAGAGTGGGATGGGATGACAGAGAGAGAGGGATGGGGTGATAGAGAGAGAGAGGAATGGGCTGATAGAGAGAGAGAGGGATGGGCTGATAGAGAGAGAGAGAGAGGGATGGGGTGATAGAGAGAGAGGGATGGAGTGATAGAGAGAGGGATGGGGTGATAGAGAGAGAGGGATGGATTGAGAGAGAGAGAGATTTGGGGTGACAGAGAGAGAGGGATGGGGTGATAGAGAGAGAGGGATGGGGTGATAGAGAGGAATGGGGTGACAGTGAGAGAGAGGGATTGGGTGATAGACAGAGAGGGATTGGGTGATAGATAGAGAGGGATGGCGTGACAGAGAGAGAGAGGAATGGGGTGATAGAGAGAGAGGGATGGGGTGATAAAGAGAGAAAGGGGGATTGGGTGATAGAGAGAGAGGGATGGCGTGACAGAGAGAGAGAGAGGAATGGGGTGATAGAGAGAGAGGGATGGGGTGATAGAGAGAGAGGGATGGGGTGACAGGGAGAGAGGGATGGGGTGATAGAGAGAGAGGGATTGGGTGATTGAGAGAGCGGGATGGTGTGACAGAGAGAGAGAGGGAGGAATGGGGTGATAGACAGAGAGGGATGGGGTGATAGAGAGAGAGGTAAGGGGTGACAGAGAGAGAGGGATGGGGTGATAGAGAGAGAGGGATGGGGTGATAGAGAGAGAGGGATGGGCTGATAGGGAGCGGGAGGGATGGAGTGATAGAGAGAGGGAGGGATGGGGTGATAGAGATAGAGACTGATGGGGTGATAGCGAGAGAGGGGTATCGGGTGACCGATAGAGAGAGAGATGTTGTGATAGAGAGAGAGAGGGATGGGCTGATAGAGAGAGAGAGGGATGGGCAGATAGAGAGAGAGAGAGGGATGGGGTGATAGAGAGAAGGGATGGGGTGACAGAGAAAGAGAGAGAGGAATGGGGTGATAGAGAGAGAGGGAATCGTTGATAGATCGAGAGGGATGGGGTGATAGATAGAGAGGAATGGGGTGACAGAGAGAGAGGGATGGGGTGATAGAAAGAGAGGAATGGGGTGATAGAGAGAGAGGGATGGGGTGACAGTGGGAGAGAGGGATGGGGTGATTGCGAGAGAGAGGGATTGGGTGATAGAGAGAGAGGGATTGGGTGATAGAGAGAGAGGGATGGCATGACAGAGAGAGAGGGATGGCGTGATAGAGAGAGATGGATGGGGTGACAGAGAGAGAGGGATGGAGTGATAGAGAGAGAGGGATGGGGTGATAGAGAGAGAGGGATGGGGTGACAGAGAGAGGGGGATGCGGTGAAAGAGAAAGGGGGATGGGGGTGATAGAGAGAGAGGGATGGGGTGATAGAGAGAGAGGGATTGGGTGATAGAGAGAGAGGGATGGCGTGACAGACAGACAGACAGGAATGGGGTGATAGAGAGAGAGGGATGGGGTGATAGAGAGAGGGATGGGGTGACAGGGAGAGAGGGATGGGGTGACAGAGAGAGAAATGGATGGGGTGACAGAGAGAGAGGGATGGAGTGATAGAGATAGAGGGATGGGGTGATAGAGATAGAGACTGATGGGTTGTTAGGGAGAGAGGGACGGGGTGATAGAGAAAGAGAAGGATGGGGTGATAGAGAGAGAGTGATGGGGTGATAGAGAGAGAGAGAGAGGGATGGGGTGATAGAGAGAGAGGGATGGAGTGATAGAGAGAGAGAGGGATGGGGTGCTTGAGAGAGAGGGATTGGTTGACAGAGAGAGCAGGATGGTGTGACAGAGAGAGAGAGAGAGGAATGGGGTGATAGAGAGAGAGGGATGGGGTGATAGAAGAGAGGTATGGGGTGACAGAGGGAGAGGGATGGGGTGATAGAGAGAGAGGGATGGGGTGATAGAGAGAGAGGGCTGGGATGACAGAGAGAGAAATGGATGGGGTGACAGAGAGAGAGGGATGGAGTGATAGAGAGAGAGGGATGGAGTGATAGAGAGAGAGAGATGGGGTGACAGAGAGAGAGGGATGGAGTGATAGAGAGAGAGGGATGGGCTGATAGAGAGAGAGGGATTGGGTAATAGAGAGAGCGGGATGGTGTGACAGAGAGAGAGAGAGAGAGAGGAATGGGGTGATAGAGAGAGAGGGATGGGGTGATTGAGAGAGTGTTATGGGGTGACAGAGAGACAGGGATGGGGTGATAGAGAGAGCGGGATGGGGTGATAGAGAGAGAGGGATGGGATGACAGAGAGAGAAATGGATGGGGTGACAGAGAGAGAGGGATGGAGTGATAGACAGAGAGGGTTGGAGTGATAGAGAGAGAGAGATGGGGTGACAGAGAGAGAGGGATGGAGTGATAGAGAGAGAGGGATGCGGTGATAGAGAGAGAGGGATGGGCTGAGAGTGAGAGGGAGGGATGGAGTGATAGAGAGATGGAGGGATGGAGTGATAGAGATAGAGACTGATGGGGTGATAGAGAGAGAGGGGTATGGGGTGACAGATAGAGAGAGAGATGTGGTGACAGATAGAGAGTGGGATGGGATGACAGAGAGAGAGGGATGGGGTGATAGAGAGAGAGAGGAATGGGCTGATAGAGAGAGAGAGGGATGGGCTGATAGAGAGAGAGGGATGGGGTGATAGAGAGAGAGGGATGGAGTGATAGAGAGAGGGATGGGGTGATAGAGAGAGAGGAATGGGTTGAGAGAGAGAGAGATTTGGGTTGACAGAGAGAGAGGGATGGGGTGATAGAGAGAGAGGGATGGGGTGATAGAGAGAGAGGGATGGGGTGATAGAGAGAGAGGGATGGGGTGATAGAGAGAGAGGGATGGAGTGATAGTGAGAGAGGGATGCGGTGATAGAGAGAGAGGGATGGGCTGATAGTGAGAGGGAGGGATGGAGTGATAGAGAGATGGAGGGATGGAGTGATAGAGATAGAGACTGATGGGGTGATAGAGAGAGAGGGGTATGTGGTGACAGATAGAGAGAGAGATGTGGTGACAGATAGAGAGTGGGATGGGATGACAGAGAGAGAGGGATGGGGTGATAGAGAGAGAGAGGAATGGGCTGATAGAGAGAGAGAGGGATGGGCTGATAGAGAGAGAGGGATGGGGTGATAGAGAGAGAGGGATGGAGTGATAGAGAGAGGGATGGGGTGATAGAGAGAGAGGAATGGGTTGAGAGAGAGAGAGATTTGGGTTGACAGAGAGAGAGGGATGGGGTGATAGACAGAGAGGGATGGGGTGATAGAGAGAGAGGGATGGGGTGATAGAGAGAGAGGGATGGGGTGATAGAGAGAGAGGGATGGAGTGATAGTGAGAGAGGGATGCGGTGATAGAGAGAGAGGGATGGGCTGATAGTGAGAGGGATGGATGGAGTGATAGAGAGATGGAGGGATGGAGTGATAGAGATAGAGACTGATGGGGTGATAGAGAGAGAGGGGTATGGGGTGACAGATAGAGAGAGAGATGTGGTGACAGATAGAGAGTGGGATGGGATGACAGAGAGAGAGGGATGGGGTGATAGAGAGAGAGAGGAATGGGCTGATAGAGAGAGAGAGGGATGGCCTGATAGAGAGAGAGAGAGAGGGATGGGGTGATAGAGAGAGAGGGATGGAGTGATAGAGAGAGGGATGGGGTGATAGAGAGAGAGGGATGGATTGAGAGAGAGAGAGATTTGGGGTGACAGAGAGAGAGGGATGGGGTGATAGAGAGAGAGGGATGGGGTGATAGAGAGAGAGGAATGGGGGTGACAGTGAGAGAGAGGGATTGGGTGATAGACAGAGAGGGATTGGGTGATAGATAGAGAGGGATGGCGTGACAGAGAGAGAGAGGAATGGGGTGATAGAGAGAGAGGGATGGGGTGATAAAGAGAGAAAGGGGGATTGGGTGATAGAGAGAGAGGGATGGCGTGACAGAGAGAGAGAGAGGAATGGGGTGATAGAGAGAGAGGGATGGGGTGATAGAGACAGAGAGGGATGGGGTGACAGGGAGAGAGGGATGGGGTGATAGAGAGAGAGGGATTGGGTGATAGAGAGAGAGGGATGGGGTGACAGAGAGAGAAATGGATGGGGTGACAGAGAGTGAGGGATGGAGTGATAGAGAGAGAGGGATGGGGTGATAGAGATAGAGACTGATGGGTTGTTAGGGAGAGAGGGACGGGGTGATAGAGAGAGAGAGAGGGATGGGGTGATAGAGAGAGAGGTATGGGGTGATAGAGAGAGAGAGAGGGATGGGGTGATAGAGAGAGAGGGATGGGGTGATAGAGAGAGAGGGATAGGCTGAAAGAGAGAGAGGGATGGAGTGATAGAGAGAGAGAGTGATTGGGTGCTTGAGAGAGAGGGATTGGGTAATAGAGAGAGCGGGTTGGTGTGACAGAGAGAGAGAGAGAGGAAAGGCGTGATAGACAGAGAGGGATGGGGTGATAGAGAGAGAGGTATGGGGTGACAGAGAGAGAGGGATGGGGTGATAGAGAGAGAGGGATGGGGTGATAGAGAGAGAGGGATGAGATGACAGAGAGAGAAATGGATGGGGTGACAGAGAGAGAGGGATGGAGTGATAGAGAGAGAGGGATGGAGTGATAGAGAGAGTGGGATGGAGTGATAGAGAGAGAGAGATGGGGTGACAGAGAGAGAGGGATGGAGTGATAGAGAGAGAGGGATGGGCTGATTGGGAGAGGGAGGGATGGAGTGATAGAGAGAGGGAGGGATGGGGTGATAGAGATAGAGACTGATGGGGTGATAGAGAGAGAGAGGGATGGGCTGATAGAGAGAGAGAGAGACCAATGGGGTGATAGAGAGAGAGGGATGGAATGATAGAGAGAGGGATGGGGTGATAGAGAGAGAGGGATGGGTTGAGAGAGAGAGAGATTTGGGGTGATAGAGAGAGAGGAATGGGGTGATAGAGAGAGAGGGGTGGGGTGACAGAGAGAGAGAGATGGGCTGATAGAGAGAGAGAGGGATTGGGTGACAGTGAGAGAGAGGGATTGGGTGATAGAGAGAGAGGGATGGGGTGACAGAGAAAGAGAGAGAGGAATGGGGTGATAGAGAGAGAGGGATGGGTTGATAGATCGAGAGGGATGGGGTGATAGATAGAGAGGGACGGGGTGACAGAGAGAGAGGGATGGGGTGATAGAGAGAGAGGGATGGGGTGATAGAGAGAGAGGGATGGGGTGACAGTGAGAGAGAGGGATGGAGTGATTGAGAGAGAGAGGGATTGGGTGATAGAGAGAGAGGGATTGGGTGATAGAGAGAGAGGGATGGCGTGACAGAGAGAGAGAGAGAGGGATGGGGTGATAGAGAGAGAGGGATGGGGTGATAGAGAGAGAGGGATGGGGTGACAGGGAGAGAGGGATGGGGTGAGAGAGAGAGAGGGATGGCGTGATAGAGAGAGAGGGATGGGGTGACAGAGAGAGAAATGGATGGGGTGACAGAGAGAGAGGGATGGAGTGATAGAGAGAGAGGGATGGAGTGATAGAGATAGAGGGATGGGGTGATAGAGATAGATACTGATGGGTTGTTAGGGAGAGAGGGACTGGGTGATAGAGAAAGAGGAGGATGGGGTGATAGAGAGAGAGGGATGGGGTGATAGAGAGAGAGAGAGGGATGGGGTGATAGAGAGAGGGGGATGGGGTGATAGAGAGAGAGGGATAGGCTGATAGACAGAGAGGGATGGAGTGATAGAGAGAGAGGGATGGGGTGCTTGAGAGAGAGGGATTGGGTGATTGAGAGAGCGGGATGGTGTGACAGAGAGAGAGAGAGAGGAATGGGGTGATAGACAGAGAGGGATGGGGTGATAGAGAGAGAGGTAAGGGGTGACAGAGAGAGAGGGATGGGGTGATAGAGAGAGAGGGATGGGGTGATAGAGAGAGAGGGATGGGCTGATAGGGAGCGGGAAGGATGGAGTGAAAGAGAGAGGGAGGGATGGGGTGATAGAGATAGAGACTGATGGGGTGATAGGGAGAGAGGGGTGTCGGGTGACCGATAGAGAGAGAGATGTTGTGATAGAGAGAGAGAGGGATGTGCTGATAGAGAGAGAGAGGGATGGGCAGATAGAGAGAGAGAGAGGGATGGGGTGATAGAGAGAAGGGATGGGGTGACAGAGAAAGAGAGAGAGGAATGGGGTGATAGAGAGAGAGGGATGGGTTGATAGATCGAGAGGGATGGGGTGATAGATAGAGAGGGATGGGGTGACAGAGAGAGAGGGATGGGGTGATAGAAAGAGAGGGATGGGGTGATAGAGAGAGAGGGATGGGGTGACAGTGAGAGAGAGGGTTGGGGTGATTGAGAGAGAGAGGGATTGGGTGATAGAGAGAGAGGGATTGGGTGATAGAGAGAGAGGGATGGCGTGACAGAGAGAGAGGGATGGCGTGATAGAGAGAGATGGATGGGGTGACAGAGAGAGAGGGATGGAGTGATAGAGAGAGAGGGATGGGGTGACAGAGAGAGGGGGATGGGGTGATAGAGAGAGAGGGATGGGGTGATAGAGAGAGAGGGATGGGGTGACAGAGACAGGGGGATGGTGTGATAGAGAGAGAGAGGGATGGGGTGATAGAGAGAGAGGGATGGGGTGATAGAGAGAGAGGGATGGGGTGACAGAGAGAGGGGGATGCGGTGAAAGAGAAAGGGGGATGGGGTGATAGAGAGAGAGGGATGGGGTGATAGAGAGAGAGGGATGGCGTGACAGACAGAGAGACAGGAATGGGGTGATAGAGAGAGAGGGATGGGGTGATAGCGAGAGAGGGATGGGGTGACAGGGAGAGAGGGATGGGGTGACAGAGAGAGAAATGGATGGGGTGACAGAGAGAGAGGGATGGAGTGATAGAGATAGAGGGATGGGGTGATAGAGATAGAGACTGATGGGTTGTTAGGGAGAGAGGGACGGGGTGATAGAGAAAGAGAAGGATGGGGTGATAGAGAGAGAGTGATGGGGTGATAGAGAGAGAGAGAGGGATGGGGTGATAGAGAGAGAGGGATGGAGTGATAGAGAGAGAGAGGGATGGGGTGCTTGAAAGACAGGGATTGGGTGACAGAGAGAGCAGGATGGTGTGACAGAGAGAGAGAGAGAGGAATGGGGTGATAGAGAGAGAGGGATGGGGTGATAGAGAGAGAGGTATGGGGTGACAGAGGGAGAGGGATGGGGTGATAGAGAGAGAGTGATGGGGTGATAGAGAGAGAGGGATGGGATGACAGAGAGAGAAATGGATGGGGTGACAGAGAGAGAGGGATGGAGTGATAGAGAGAGAGGGATGGAGTGATAGAGAGAGAGAGATTGGGTGACAGAGAGAGAGGGATGGAGTGATAGAGAGAGAGGGATGGGCTGATCGAGAGAGAGGGATTGGGTAATAGAGAGAGCGGGATGGTGTGACAGAGAGAGAGAGAGAGAGAGGAATGGGGTGATAGAGAGAGAGGGATGGGGTGATTGAGAGAGTGTTATGGGGTGACAGAGAGACAGGGATGGGGTGATAGAGAGAGCGGGATGGGGTGATAGAGAGAGAGGGATGGGAGACAGAGAGAGAAATGGATGGGGTGACAGAGAGAGAGGGATGGAGTGATAGACAGAGAGGGTTGGAGTGATAGAGAGAGAGAGATGGGGTGACAGAGAGAGAGGGATGGAGTGATAGAGAGAGAGGGATGCGGTGATAGAGAGAGAGGGATGGGCTGATAGTGAGAGGGAGGGATGGAGTGATAGAGAGATGGAGGGATGGAGTGATAGAGATAGAGACTGATGGGGTGATAGAGAGAGAGGGGTATGGGGTGACAGATAGAGAGAGAGATGTGTTGACAGATAGAGAGTGGGATGGGATGACAGAGAGAGAGGGATGGGGTGATAGAGAGAGAGAGGAATGGGCTGATAGAGAGAGAGAGGGATGGGCTGATAGAGAGAGAGAGAGGGATGGGGTGATAGAGAGAGAGGGATGGAGTGATAGAGAGAGGGATGGGGTGATAGAGAGAGAGGAATGGGTTGAGAGAGAGAGAGATTTGGGTTGACAGAGAGAGAGGGATGGGGTGATAGAGAGAGAGGGATGGGGTGATAGACAGAGAGGGATGGGGTGATAGAGAGAGAGGGATGGGCTGATAGGCAGCGGGAGGGATGGAGTGACAGATAGAGAGAGAGATGTGGTGACAGATAGAGAGTGGGATGGGATGACAGAGAGCGATGGATGGGGTGATAGAGAGAGAGAGAGGAATGGGCTGATAGAGAGAGAGGGATGGGCTGATAGAGAGAGAGAGAGGGATGGGGTGATAGAGAGAAGGGATGGGGTGACAGAGAAAGAGAGAGAGGAATGGGGTGATAGAGAGAGAGGGACAGGGTGATAGAGAAAGGGAAGGATGGGGTGATAGATAGAGAGGGATGGGGTGACAGAGAGAGAGGGATGGGGTGATAGAAAGAGAGGGATGGGGTGCTAGAGAGAGAGGGATGGGGTGATAGTGAGAGAGAGGGATGGGGTGATTGAGAGAGAGAGGGATTGGGTGATAGAGAGAGAGGGATGGCGTGACAGAGAGAGAGAGAGGAAAGGGGTGATAGAGAGAGAGGGATGGGGTGACAGAGAGAGAGGGATGGAGTGATAGAGAGAGATGGATGGGGTGACAGAGAGAGAGGGATGGAGTGATAGAGAGAGAGGGATGGGGTGACAGAGAGAGGGGGATGGGGTGATAGAGAGAGAGGGATGGGGTGATAGAGAGAGAGGGATGGGGTGGCAGAGAGAGGGGGTTGGGGTGAAAGAGAGAGAGAGAGGGATGGGGTGATAGAGAGAGAGGGATGGGGTGACAGTGAGAGAGAGGGATTGGGTGATAGAGAGAGAGGGATTGGGTGATAGAGAGAGAGGGATGGCGTGACAGAGAGAGAGAGGAATGGGGTGATAGAGAGAGAGGGATGGGGTGACAGAGAGAGAGGGATGGAGTGATAGCGAGAGATGGATGGGGTGCCAGAGAGAGAGGGATGGAGTGATAGAGAGAGAGGGATGGGGTGACAGAGAGAGGGGGATGGGGTCATAGAGAGAGAGAGAGGGATGGGGTGTTAGAGAGAGAGGGATGGGGTGATAGAGAGAGAGGGATGGGGTGACAGAGAGATGGGGATGGGGTGATAGAGAAAGGAGGATGGGGTGATAGGGAGAGAGGGATGGGGTGATAGAGAGAGAGGGATGGAGTGATAGAGAGAGAGGGGGATGGGGTGATTGAGAGAGATAGGGATTGGGTGATAGAGAGAGAGGGATGGCGTGACAGAGAGAGAGACAGGAATGGGGTGATAGAGAGAGAGGGATGGGGTGATAGAGAGAGAGGGATGGGGTGACAGGGAGAGAGAGATGGGGTGACAGAGAGAGAAATGGATGGGGTGACAGAGAGAGAGGGATGGAGTGATAGAGATAGAGGGATGGGGTGATAGAGATAGAGACTGATGGGTTGTTAGGGAGAGAGGGACAGGGTGATAGAGAAAGAGAAGGATGGGGTGATAGAGAGAGAGTGATGGGGTGATAGAGAGAGAGAGAGAGGGATGGGGTGATAGAGAGAGAGGGATGGAGTGATAGAGAGTGAGAGGGATGGGGTGCTTGAGAGAGAGGGATTGGGTGATAGAGAGAGCGGGATGGTGTGACAGAGAGAGAGAGAGAGGAATGGGGTGATAGAGAGAGAGGGATGGGGTGATAGAGAGAGAGGTATGGGGTGACAGAGGGAGAGGAATGGGGTGATAGAGAGAGAGGGATGGGGTGATAGAGAGAGAGGGATGGGGTGACAGTGAGAGATAGGGATTGGGTGATAGAGAGAGAGGGATTGGGTGATAGAGAGAGAGGGATGTTGTGACAGAGAGAGAGAGAGAGAGAGGAATGGGGTGATAGAGAGAGAGGGATGGGGTGATTGAGAGAGTGTTATGGGGTGACAGAGAGACAGGGATGGGGTGATAGAGAGAGCGGGATGGGGTGATAGAGAGAGAGGGATGGGATGACAGAGAGAGAAATGGATGGGGTGACAGAGAGAGAGGGATGGAGTGATAGACAGAGAGGGTTGGAGTGATAGAGAGAGAGAGATGGGGTGACAGAGAGAGAGGGATGGAGTGATAGAGAGAGAGGGATGCGGTGATAGAGAGAGAGGGATGGGCTGATAGTGAGCGGGAGGGATGGAGTGATAGAGAGATGGAGGGATGGAGTGATAGAGATAGAGACTGATGGGGTGATAGAGAGAGAGGGGTATGGGGTGACAGATAGAGAGAGAGATGTGGTGACAGATAGAGAGTGGGATGGGATGACAGAGAGAGAGGGATGGGGTGATAGAGAGAGAGAGGAATGGGCATATAGAGAGAGAGAGGGATGGGCTGATAGAGAGAGAGAGAGGGATGGGGTGATAGAGAGAGAGGGATGGAGTGATAGAGAGGGATGGGGTGATAGAGAGAGAGGAATGGGTTGAGAGAGAGAGAGATTTGGGTTGACAGAGAGAGAGGGATGGGGTGATAGAGAGAGAGGGATGGGGTGATAGAGAGAGAGGGATGGGCTGATAGAGAGAGAGGGATGGGCTGATAGGCAGCGGGAGGGATGGAGTGACAGATAGAGAGAGAGATGTGGTGACAGATAGAGAGTGGGATGGGATGACAGAGAGCGAGGGATGGGGTGATAGAGAGAGAGAGAGGAATGGGCTGATAGAGAGAGAGGGATGGGCTGATAGAGAGAGAGAGGGATGGGGTGATAGAGAGAAGGGATGGGGTGACAGAGAAAGAGAGAGAGGAATGGGGTGATAGAGAGAGAGGGATGGGTTGATAGATCGAGAGGGATGGGGTGATAGAAAGAGAGGGATGGGGTGATAGAGAGAGAGGGATGGGGTGACAGTGAGAGAGAGGGATGGGGTGATTGAGAGAGAGAGGGATTGGGTGGTAGAGAGAGAGGGATTGGGTGATAGAGAGAGAGGGATGGCGTGACAGAGAGAGAGAGAGGAATGGGGTGATAGAGAGAGAGGGATGGGGTGACAGAGAGAGAGGGATGGAGTGATAGAGAGAGATGGATGGGGTGACAGAGAGAGAGGGATGGAGTGATAGAGAGAGAGGGATGGGGTGACAGAGAGAGGGGGATGGGGTGATAGAGAGAGAGGGATGGGGTGATAGAGAGAGAGGGATGGGTTGGCAGAGAGAGGGGGTTGGGGTGATAGAGAGAGAGAGAGGGATGGGGTGATAGAGAGAGAGGGATGGGGTGACAGTGAGAGAGAGGGATTGGGTGATAGAGAGAGAGGGATTGGGTGATAGAGAGAGAGGGATGGCGTGACAGAGAGAGAGAGGAATGGGGTGATAGAGAGAGAGGGATGGGGTGACAGAGAGAGAGGGATGGAGTGATAGCGAGAGATGGATGGGGTGCCAGAGAGAGAGGGATGGAGTGATAGAGAGAGAGGGATGGGGTGACAGAGAGAGGGGGATGGGGTGATAGAGAGAGAGAGAGGGATGGGGTGATAGAGAGAGAGGGATGGGGTGATAGAGAGAGAGGGATGGGGTGACAGAGAGAGGGGGATGGGGTGATATAGAAAGGAGGATGGGGTGATAGAGAGAGAGGGATGGGGTGATAGAGAGAGAGGGATGGAGTGATAGATAGAGAGGGGGATGGGGTGATTGAGAGAGATAGGGATTGGGTGATAGAGAGAGAGGGATGGCGTGACAGAGAGAGAGACAGGAATGGGGTGATAGAGAGAGAGGGATGGGGTGATAGAGAGAGAGGGATGGGGTGACAGGGAGAGAGGGATGGGGTGACAGAGAGAGAAATGGATGGGGTGACAGAGAGAGAGGGATGGAGTGATAGAGATAGAGGGATGGGGTGATAGAGATAGAGACTGATGGGTTGTTAGGGAGAGAGGGACGGGGTGATAGAGAAAGAGAAGGATGGGGTGATAGAGAGAGAGTGATGGGGTGATAGAGAGAGAGAGAGAGGGATGGGGTGATAGAGAGAGAGGGATGGAGTGATAGAGAGAGAGAGGGATGGGGTGCTTGAGAGAGAGAGAGAGGAATGGGGTGATAGAGAGAGAGGGATGGGGTTTTAGAGATAGAGGTATGGGGTGAGAGAGGGAGAAGAATGGGGTGATAGAGAGAGAGGGATGGGGTGATAGAGAGAGAGGGATGGGATGACAGAGAGAGAAATGGATGGGGTGACAGAGAGAGAGGGATGGAGTGATAGAGAGAGAGGGATGGAGTGATAGAGAGAGAGAGATGGGGTGACAGAGAGAGAGGGATGGAGTGATAGAGAGAGAGGGATGGGGTGATAGAGAGAGAGGGATTGGGTAATAGAGAGAGCGGGATGGTGTGACAGAGAGAGAGAGAGAGAGGAATGGGGTGATAGAGAGAGAGGGATGGGGTGATAGAGAGAGAGTTATGGGGTGATAGAGAGAGAGGGATGGGATGACAGAGAGAGAAATGGATGGGGTGACAGAGAGAGAGGGATGGAGTGATAGAGAGAGAGGGTTGGAGTGATAGAGAGAGAGAGATGGGGTGACAGAGAGAGAGGGATGGAGTGATAGAGAGAGAGGGATTCGGTGATAGAGAGAGAGGGATGGGCTGATAGTGAGAGGGAGGGATGGAGTGATAGAGAGATGGAGGGATGGAGTGATAGAGATAGAGACTGATGGGGTGATAGAGAGAGAGGGGTATGGGGTGACAGATAGAGAGATGTGGTGACAGATAGAGAGTGGGATGGGATGACAGAGAGAGAGGGATGGGGTGATAGAGAGAGAGAGGAATGGGCTGATAGAGCGAGAGAGGGATGGGCTGATAGAGAGAGAGAGAGAGGGATGGGGTGATAGAGAGAGAGGGATGGAGTGATAGAGAGAGGGATGGGGTGATAGAGAGAGAGGGATGGGTTGAGAGAGAGAGAGATTTGGAGTGACAGAGAGAGAGGGATGGGGTGATAGAGAGAGAGGGATGGGGTGATAGAGAGAGAGGGATGGGGGTGACAGTGAGAGAGAGGGATTGGGTGATAGAGAGAGAGGGATTGGGTGATAGAGAGAGAGGGATGGCGTGACAGAGAGAGAGAGGAATGGGGTGATAGAGAGAGAGGGATGGGGTGACAGAGAGAGAGGGATGGAGTGATAGAGAGAGATGGATGGGCTGACAGAGAGAGAGGGATGGAGTGGTAGAGAGAGAGGGATGGGGTGACAGAGTGAGGGGGATGGGGTGATAGAGAGAGAGGGATGGGGTGATAGAGAGAGAGGGATGGGGTGACACAGAGAGGGGGATGGTGTGATAGAGAGAGAGTGAGGGATGGGGTGATAGAGAGAGGGATGGGGTGATAGAGAGAGAAAGGGGGATGGGGTGATAGAGAGAGAGCGATGGTGTGATAGAGAGAGAGGGATGGAGTGATAGAGAGAGAGGGGGATGGGGTGATTGTGAGAGAGAGGGATTGGGTGATAGAGAGAGAGGGATGGTGTGACAGAGAGAGAGAGAGAGAGAGGAATGGGGTGATAGAGAGAGAGGGATGGGGTGATTGAGAGAGTGTTATGGGGTGACAGAGAGACAGGGATGGGGTGATAGAGAGAGCGGGATGGGGTGATAGAGAGAGAGGGATGGGATGACAGAGAGAGAAATGGATGGGGTGACAGAGAGAGAGGGATGGAGTGATAGACAGAGAGGGTTGGAGTGATAGAGAGAGAGAGATGGGGTGACAGAGAGAGAGGGATGGAGTGATAGAGAGAGAGGGATGCGGTGATAGAGAGAGAGGGATGGGCTGATAGTGAGCGGGAGGGATGGAGTGATAGAGAGATGGAGGGATGGAGTGATAGAGATAGAGACTGATGGGGTGATAGAGAGAGAGGGGTATGGGGTGACAGATAGAGAGAGAGATGTGGTGACAGATAGAGAGTGGGATGGGATGACAGAGAGAGAGGGATTGGGTGATAGAGAGAGAGAGGAATGGGCTGATAGAGAGAGAGAGGGATGGGCTGATAGAGAGAGAGAGAGGGATGGGGTGATAGAGAGAGAGGGATGGAGTGATAGAGAGGGATGGGGTGATAGAGAGCGAGGAATGGGTTGAGAGAGAGAGAGATTTGGGTTGACAGAGAGAGAGGGATGGGGTGATAGAGAGAGAGGGATGGGCTGATAGGCAGCGGGAGGGATGGAGTGACAGATAGAGAGAGAGATGTGGTGACAGATAGAGAGTGGGATGGGATGACAGAGAGCGAGGGATGGGGTGATAGAGAGAGAGAGAGGAATGGGCTGATAGAGAGAGAGGGATGGGCTGATAGAGAGAGAGAGAGGGATGGGGTGATAGAGAGAAGGGATGGGGTGACAGAGAAAGAGAGAGAGGAATGGGGTGATAGAGAGAGAGGGATGGGTTGATAGATCGAGAGGGATGGGGTGATAGTTAGAGAGGGATGGGGTGACAGAGAGAGAGGGATGGGGTGATAGAAAGAGAGGGCTGGGGTGATAGAGAGAGAGGGATGGGGTGACAGTGAGAGAGAGGGATGGGGTGATTGAGAGAGAGAGGGATTGGGTGGTAGAGAGAGAGGGATTGGGTGATAGAGAGAGAGGGATGGCGTGACAGAGAGAGAGAGAGGAATGGGGTGATAGAGAGAGAGGGATGGGGTGACAGAGAGAGAGGGATGGAGTGATAGAGAGAGATGGATGGGGTGACAGAGAGAGAGGGATGGAGTGATAGAGAGAGAGGGATGGGGTGACAGAGAGAGGGGGATGGGGTGATAGAGAGAGAGGGATGGGGTGATAGAGAGAGAGGGATGGGGTGGCAGAGAGAGGGGGTTGGGGTGATAGAGAGAGAGAGAGGGATGGGGTGATAGAGAGAGAGGGATGGGGTGACAGTGAGAGAGAGGGATTGGGTGATAGAGAGAGAGGGATTGGGTGATAGAGAGAGAGGGATGGCGTGACAGAGAGAGAGAGGAATGGGGTGATAGAGTGAGAGGGATGGGGTGACAGAGAGAGAGGGATGGAGTGATAGCGAGAGATGGATGGGGTGCCAGAGAGAGAGGGATGGAGTGATAGAGAGAGAGGGATGGGGTGACAGAGAGAGGGGGATGGGGTGATAGATAGAGAGAGAGGGATGGGGTGATAGAGAGAGAGGGATGGGGTGATAGAGAGAGAGGGATGGGGTGACAGAGAGAGGGGGATGGGGTGATAGAGAAAGGAGGATGGGGTGATAGAGAGAGAGGGATGGGGTGATAGAGAGAGAGGGATGGAGTGATAGATAGAGAGGGGGATGGGGTGATTGAGAGAGATAGGGATTGGGTGATAGAGAGAGAGGGATGGCGTGACAGAGAGAGAGACAGGAATGGGGTGATAGAGAGAGAGGGATGGGGTGATAGAGAGAGAGGGATGGGGTGACAGGGAGAGAGGGATGGGGTGACAGAGAGAGAAATGGATGGGGTGACAGAGAGAGAGGGATGGAGTGATAGAGATAGAGGGATGGGGTGATAGAGATAGAGACTGATGGGTTGTTAGGGAGAGAGGGACAGGGTGATAGAGAAAGAGAAGGATGGGGTGATAGAGAGAGAGTGATGGGGTGATAGAGAGAGAGAGAGAGGGATGGGGTGATAGAGAGAGAGGGATGGAGTGATAGAGAGAGAGAGGGATGGGGTGCTTGAGAGAGAGGGATTGGGTGATAGAGAGAGCGGGATGGTGTGACAGAGAGAGAGAGAGAGGAATGGGGTGATAGAGAGAGAGGGATGGGGTGATAGAGAGAGAGGTATGGGGTGACAGAGGGAGAAGAATGGGGTGATAGAGAGAGAGGGATGGGGTGATAGAGAGAGAGGGATGGGATGACAGAGAGAGAAATGGATGGGGTGACAGAGAGAGAGGGATGGAGTGATAGAGAGAGAGGGATGGAGTGATAGAGAGAGAGAGATGGGGTGACAGAGAGAGAGGGATGGAGTGATAGAGAGAGAGGGATGGGGTGATAGAGAGAGAGGGATTGGGTAATAGAGAGAGCGGGATGGTGTGACAGAGAGAGAGAGAGAGAGGAATGGGGTGATAGAGAGAGAGGGATGGGGTGATAGAGAGAGAGTTATGGGGTGATAGAGAGAGAGGGATGGGATGACAGAGAGAGAAATGGATGGGGTGACATAGAGAGAGGGATGGAGTGATAGAGAGAGAGGGTTGGAGTGATAGAGAGAGAGAGATGGGGTGACAGAGAGAGAGGGATGGAGTGATAGAGAGAGAGGGATTCGTTGATAGAGAGAGAGGGATGGGCTGATAGTGAGAGGGAGGGATGGAGTGATAGAGAGATGGAGGGATGGAGTGATAGAGATAGAGACTGATGGGGTGATAGAGAGAGAGGGGTATGGGGTGACAGATAGTGAGAGAGATGTGGTGACAGATAGAGAGTGGGATGGGATGACAGAGAGAGAGGGATGGGGTGATAGAGAGAGAGAGGAATGGGCTGATAGAGAGAGAGAGGGATGGGCTGATAGAGAGAGAGAGAGAGGGATGGGGTGATAGAGAGAGAGGGATGGAGTGATAGAGAGAGGGATGGGGTGATAGAGAGAGAGGGATGGGTTGAGAGAGAGAGAGATTTGGGGTGACAGAGAGAGAGGGATGGGGTGATAGAGAGAGAGGGATGGGGTGATAGAGAGAGAGGGATGGGGGTGACAGTGAGAGAGAGGGATTCGGTGATAGAGAGAGAGGGATTGGGTGATAGAGAGAGAGGGATGGCGTGACAGAGAGAGAGAGGAATGGGGTGATAGAGAGAGAGGGATGGGGTGACAGAGAGAGATGGATGGAGTGATAGAGAGAGATGGATGGGGTGACAGAGAGAGAGGGATGGAGTGATAGAGAGAGAGGGATGGGGTGACAGAGAGAGGGGGATGGGGTGATAGAGAGAGAGGGATGGGGTGATAGAGAGAGAGGGATGGGGGGACACAGAGAGGGGGATGGGGTGATAGAGAGAGAGGGATGGGGTTACAGAGAGAGAAATGGATGGGGTGACAGAGAGAGAGGGATGGAGTGATAGAGAGAGAGGGATGGGGTGATAGAGATAGAGACTGATGGGTTGTTAGGGAGAGAGGGACGGGGTGATAGAGAAAGAGAAGGATGGCGTGATAGAGAGAGAGGTATGGGGTGATAGAGAGAGAGAGAGGGATGGGGTGATACAGATAGGGATGGGGTGATGGAAAGAGACAATATTGGAGTGATAGAGAGAGGGTTGTGGTGATAGAGAGATAGGAATTGGATGATAGAAATAGAGAGGGATGGAATGATAGAGAGAGAGAGGGATGGGGTGCTTGAGAGAGAGGGATTGAGTAATAGAGAGCGGGTTGGTGTGACAGAGAGAGAGAGAGAGAGAGGAATGGGGTGATAGAGGGAGAGGGATGGGGTGATAGAGAGAGATGTATGGAGTGACAGAGAGAGAGGGATGCGGTGATAGAGAGAGAGGGATGGGGTGATAGAGAGAGAGGGATGAGATGACAGAGAGAGAAATGGATGGGGTGACAGAGAGAGAGGGATGGAGTGATAGAGAGAGAGAGAGATGGGGTGACAGAGAGAGAGGAATGGAGTGATAGAGAGAGAGGGATGGGGTGATAGAGAGAGAGGGATGGGCTGATAGGGAGAGGGAGGGATGGAGTGATTGAGAGAGGGAGGGATGGGGTGATAGAGATAGAGACTGATGGGGTGATAGAGAGAGAGGGGTATGGGGTGACAGATAGAGAGAGAGATGTGGTGACAGATAGAGAGTGGGATGGGGTGTCAGAGAGAGAGGGATGGAGTGATAGAGAGAGAGAGGGATGGGCTGATAGAGAGAGAGAGAGGGATGGGCTGATAGAGATAGAGAGCGGGATGGGGTGATAGAGAGAGAGGGATGGAGTGATAGAGAGAGGGATGGGGTGATAGAGAGAGAGGAATGGGTTGAGAGAGAGAGAGATTTGGGGTGATAGAGAGAGAGGGATGGGGTGATAGAGAGAGAGGGATGGAGTGATAGAGAGAGAGGGATGGGGTGACAGAGAAAGAGAGATGGGCTGATAGAGAGAGAGAGGGATTGGGTGACAGTGAGAGAGAGGGATTGGGTGATAGAGAGAGAGAGGGATTGGGTGATAGAGAGAGACGGATGGGTTGATAGATCGAGAGGGATGGGGTGATAGATAGAGAGGGATGGGGTGACAGAGAGAGAGGGATGGGGTGATAGAGAGAGAGGGATGGGGTGATAGAGAGAGAGGGATGGGGTGACAGTGAGAGAGTGGGATGGGGTGATTGAGAGAGAGAGAGGGATTGGGTGATAGAGAGAGAGGGATTGGGTGATAGAGAGAGAGGGATGGCGTGACAGAGAGAGAGAGGAATGGGGTGATAGAGAGAGAGGGATGGGGTGACAGAGAGAGAGGGATGGAGTGATAGAGAGAGATGGATGGGGTGACAGAGAGAGAGGGATGGGGTGATAGAGAGAGAGTTATGGGATGACAGAGACAGAGGGATTGGGTGATAGAGAGAGAGGGATGGGGTGATAGAGAGAGAGGGATGGGATGACAGAGAGTGAAATGGATGGGGTGACAGAGAGAGAGGGATGGAGTGATAGAGAGAGAGGATGGAGTGATAGAGAGAGAGAGATGGGGTGACAGAGAGAGAGGGATGGAGTGATAGAGAGAGAGGGATGGGGTGATAGAGAGAGAGGGATGGGCTGATAGGGAGCGGGAGGGATGGAGTTATAGAGAGAGGGAGGGATTGGGTGATAGAGATAGAGTCTGACGGGGTGATAGAGAGAGAGGGGTATCGGGTGACCGATAGAGAGAGAGATGTGGTGATAGAGAGAGAGGGATGGGCTGATAGAGAGAGAGAGGGATGGGCTGATAGAGAGAGAGAGAGGGATGGGGTGATAGAGAGAGAGGGATAGGCTAATAGAGAGAGAGGGATGGAGTGATAGAGAGAGAGGGATGAGGTGATAGAAAGAGAGAGGGATGGAGTGATAGAGAGAGGGATAGGGTGGTAGAGAGAGAGGAATGGGGTGATAGAAAGAGAGAGGGATGGGGCGATAGAGGGAAAGAGGGATGGGGTGATAGAGAGAGAGGGATGGGGTGATAGAGAGATAGAGGTATGGGGTGATAGTGAGAGAGAGAGATGGGGTGAAAGAGATGGAAGGATGGGGTGATAGAGAGAGAGAGGGATGAGGTGATAGAGAGAAAGAGGGATGGGGTGATAGAGAGAGAGGGATGGGGTGATAGCGAGAGAGGGATGGGGTGATAGCGAGAGAGAGAGATAGTGTGATAGAGATAGGGATGGGGTGATGGAAAGAGACAATATTGGAGTGATAGAGAGAGGGTTGTGGTGATAGAGAGATAGGAATGGGATGATAGAAATAGAGAGGGATGGGGTGATAGAGAAATAGGTTTGGGCTGATAGAGAGAGAGAGCGATGGGGTGACAGATAGAGAGAGGGATGGGGTGATAGAGAGAGAGAGAGTTGGGGTGAAAGAGAGGGAAGGATGGGGTGATAGAGAAAGAGAGGGATGAGGTGATAGAAAGAGAGACTGATGGGGTGACAGAGTGAGAAAGGGATGGCGTGATAGAGAGAGAGAGGGATGGCGTGAAAGAGAGAGAGAGGGATGGGGTGATAGAAAGAGAGAGGGATACGGTGATAGAAAGAGAGAGGGATAGAGTGATAGAGAGAGAGTGGGTTGGAGTGATAGAGAGAGAGAGAGGGATGGAGTGAAAGAGAGAAAGGGATGGGGTGATAGAAAGAGAGAGGGATGGGGTGATAGAAAGGGAGAGAGATGGAGTGATAGAGAGAGTGATAGGGTGATAGAAAGAGAGAGGGATGGGCTGATAGAGAGAGAGAAGGATGGGGTGATAGAGAGAGAGAGATGGGGTGATATAGAGAGAGAGATGGGGTGATAGAGAGAGAGAGATGGGGTGATAGAGAGAGAGGGATCGGGTCTTAAAGAGAGGGATGGGGTGATAGAGAGAGGAATGGGGTGATAGAGAGAGGAATGGGGTGATAGAGAGAGGGATGGGGCGATAGAGAGAGAGAGATGGGGTGATAGAGAGAGGGATGGGGTGATAGAGAGAGGAATGGGGTGATAGAGAGAGGGATGGGGTGTTGGAAAGAGAGAGGGATAGGGTGATTGAGAGAGAGAGATGGAGTGATAGAGATATAGAGGGATGTGGTGATAGAAAGAGAGAGGGATGGAGTGATAGAGAGAGGGATGTAGTCATAGAGCGGGATGGAGTGATTGAGAAGGATGGGGTGATAGAGAGAGTTATAGGGTGATAGAGAGAGGGATGGGGTGATAAAAACAGAGAGGGATGGGCTGATAGAGAGAGAGAGGGATGGAATTATAGAGAGAGAGAAAGGTGGAGTGAGAGAGAGAGTAATAGGGTGATAGAAAGAGAGAGGGATGGAGTGATAGAGAGAGCGATAGGGCAATAGAGAGAGGGAGGGATGGAGTGATAGAGAAAGGGAGGGATGGCGTGAAAGAGAGAGAGTGATGGGCGGATAGAGAGAGAGTGGTGGAGTGATAGAAAGAGAGAGGGGTGGGGTGACAGAGAGAGAGGGATGGAGTGATAGAGAGAAGGAGAGTGATGGAGTGATAGAGAGAGAGAGAGTGATGGAGTGATAGAGAGAGAGGGATGGGCTCTTAGACAGAGGGAGGGAAGGAGTGATAGAGAGAGAGGGATGGGGTGATAGAGAGAGAGAGTGATGGAGAGATAGAAAGAGAGAAGGATGGGGTGACAGAGAGAGAGGGATGGAGTGACAGAGAGCGAGGGATGGAGTGATAGAAAGAGAGGGGGGGATGGAGTGATAGAGAGAGGGATGGAGTGATAGAGAGAGAGAGGGATGGAGTGACAGAGAGAAAGAGAGGGATGGAGTGATAGAGAGAGAGGGATGGAGTGATAGAAAGAGAGAGGGATGGAGTGATAGAGAGAGGGAGAGTGATGGAGTGATAGGGAGAGAGTGATGGAGTGATAGGGAGAGAGGGATGGGCTGATAGAGAGAAGGAGGGATGGAGTGATAGAAAGAGAGAGGGATGGAGTGATAGAGAGAGGGAGAGTGATGGAGTGATAGAGAGAGAGAGAGTGATGGAGTGATAGAGAGAGAAGGATGGGCTGATAGAGAGAGGGAGGGATGGAGTGATAGAGAGAGAGGGGGATGGGGTGATAGAGAGAGAGTGATGGAGTGATAGAAAGAGAGAAGGATGGGGTGACAGAGAGAGAGGGATGGAGTGATAGAAAGAGAGGGGGGATGGAGTGATAGAGAGAGGGATGGAGTGATAGAGAGAGAGAGGGATGGAGTGACAGAGAGAAAGAGAGGGATGGAGTGATAGAGAGAGAGGGATGGAGTGATAGAAAGAGAGAGAGATGGAGTGATAGAGTGAGGGAGAGTGATGGAGTGATAGGGAGAGAGTGATGGAGTGATAGGGAGAGAGGGATGGGCCGATAGAGAGAGGGAGGGATGGAGTGATAGAGAGAGGGATGGGGTGATAGAGAGAGAGGGATGGAGTGACAGAGAGTGAGGGATGGAGTGATAGAAAGAGAGAGGGATGGAGTGTTAGAGAGAGGGAGAGTGATGGAGTGATAGAGAGAGAGAGAGAGTGATGGAGTGATAGAGAGAGAAGGATGGGCTGATAGAGAGAGGGAGGGATGGGGTGATAGAGAGAGAGAGTGATGGAGTGATAGAAAGAGAGGATGGGTTGACAGAGAGGGATGGAGTGACAGAGAGCGAGGGATGGAGTGATAGAGAGAGGGATGGAATGATAGAGAGAGAGAGGGATGGAGTGACAGAGAAAAGAGAGGGATGGAGTGATAGGGAGAGAGAGGGATGGAGTGATAGAGAGAGAGGGATGGAGTGATAGAGAGAGAGAGAGTGGAGTGATAGAGAGAGAATGATGGAGTGATAGGGAGGGAGAGAGGGATGGAGTGAAAGAGAGAAAGGGATGGGGTGATAGAAAGAGAGAGGGATGGGCTGATAGATTGAGGGAGGGATGGAGTGATAGAGAGAGAGAGGGATGGGGTGTTAGAGAGAGAGGGGGATGGAGTGATAGTGATAGAGAGAGGAATGGGGTGATAGAGAGAGAGTGATGGAGTGATAGAGAGAGAATGAGGGATGGAGTGATAGAAAGAGAGAAGGATGGAGTCTTAGAGAGAGGGAGAGTGATGGAGTGATAGGGAGAGAGTGATGGAGTGATAGGGAGAGAGGGATGGGCTGATAGAGAGAGGGAGGGATGGAGTGATAGAGAGAGGGATGGGGTGATAGAGAGAGAGGGATGGAGTGATAGGCGGAGAGAGGGATGGAGTGATAGAGAGAGGGTTGGAGTGATAGAGAGGGAGAGGATGGAGAGATAAAGAGAGAGGGATGGAGTGATAGAGAAAGAGAGAGGGATGGGATGATAGAGAGAGAGAGATGTTGTGAAAGAGAGGGAAGGATGGGGTGATAGAGAGAGAGAGGGATGAGGTGATAGAGAGAGACTGATGGGGTGACAGAGTGAGAGAGGGATGGAGTGATAGAGAGAGAGAGGGATGGAGTGAAAGAGAGAGAGAGGGATGGAGTGAAAGAGAGAAAGGGATGGGGTGATAGAAAGAGAGAGGGATAGGGTGATAGAAAGAGAAAGGGGTAGAGTGATAGAGAGAGAGTGGGTTGAAGTGATAGAGAGAGAGAGTGGGATGGAGTGAAAGAGAGAAAGGGATGGGGTGATAGAAAGAGAGAGGGATGGGGTGATAGAAAGGGAGAGAGATGGAGTGATAGAGAGAGTGATAGGGTGATAGATAGAGAGAGGGATGGGCTGATAGAGAGAGAGAAGGATGGGGTGATAGAGAGACAGGGATGGGCTGATATAGAGAGAGAGGGATGGGGTGATAGAGAGAGAGATGGGGTGATAGAGAGAGGGATTGGGTGATAGAGAGAGGAATGGGGTGATTCAGAGAGGGATGGGGTGATAGAGAGAGGAATGGGGTGATAGAGAGAGGGATGGGGTGTTGGAAAGAGAGAGGGATAGGGTGATAGAGAGAGAGAGATGGAGTGATACAGAGATAGAGGGATGTGGTGATAGAAAGAGAGAGGGATGGAGTGATAGAGAGCGGGATGGAGTGATAGAGAGGGATGGGATGATACAGAGAGTTATAGGGTGATAGAGAGAGGGATGGGGTGATAGAGAGAGAGAGGGATGGGGTGATAGAGAGAGGTTGGGGTGATTCAGAGAGGGATGGGGTGATAGAGAGAGGAATGGGGTGATTCAGAGAGGGATGGGGTGATAGAGAGAGGAATGGGGTGATAGAGAGAGGGATGGGGTGTTGGAAAGAGAGAGGGATAGGGTGATAGAGAGAGAGAGATTGCGTGATAGAGAGATAGAGGGATGTGGTGTTAGAAAGAGAGAGGGATGGAGTGATAGAGAGGGATGGGATGATACAGCGAGTTATAGGGTGATAGAGAGAGGGATGGGGTGATAGAAAGAGAGAGGGATGGGCTGATAGAGAGAGAGAGGGATGGGGTGATAGAAAGAGAGAGGGATGGGCTGATAGAGAGAGAGAGGGATGGAGTGATAGAGAGAGAAAGGTGGAGTGATAGAGAGGAATAGGGTGATAGAAAGAGAGAGGGATGGAGTGATAGAGAGAGTGATAGGGCGATAGAGAGAGGGAGGGATGGGCTGATAGAGAAAGGGAGGGATGGCGTGATAGAGAGAGAGTGGTGGAGTGATAGAAAGAGAGAGGGATGGGGTGACAGAGAGAGAGGGATGGAGTGACAGAGAGCGAGGGATGGAGTGATAGAAAGGAAGTGGGATGGAGTGATAGAGAGAGGGAGAGTGATGGAGTGATAGAGAGAGAGAGAGTGATGGAGTGATAGAGAGAGAGGGATGGGCTGATAGAGAGAGGGAGGGATGGAGTGATAGAGAGAGAGAGGGATGGGGTGATAGAGAGAGAGAGTGATGGAGTGATAGAAAGAGAGAAGTATGGGGTGACAGAGAGAGAGGGATGGAGTGACAGAGAGCGAGGGATGGAGTGATAGAAAGAGAGGGATGGAGTGATAGAAAGAGGGAGGGATGGAGTGATAGAGAGAGGGAGAGTGGAGTGATAGAGAGAGAGGGATGGGCTGATAGGGTGAGGGAGGGATGGACTGCTAGGGTGAGGGAGGGATGGAATGATAGAGAGAGAGAGGGATGGGGTGATAGATAGAGAGGGGGATGGAGTGCTAGAGATAGAGAGAGGGATGGGGTGATAGAGAAAGAGGGATGGAGTGATAGAGAGAGAAAGAGGGATGGAGTGATAGAGAGAGAGGGATGGAGTGATAGAAAGAGAGAGGGATGGAGTGATAGATAGAAGGAGAGTGATGGAGTGATAGGGAGAGAGAGGGATGGGGTGATAGAGAGAGAGAGGGATGGAGTGATTGAGGGAGAGAGGGATGGAGTGATAGAGAGAGAGAAGGATGGAGTGATAGAGAGGGAGAGGATGGAGAGATAGAGAGAGAGGGATGGAGTGATAGAGAAAGAGAAAGATGGGATGATAGAGAGAGAGGGGTGGGCTGATAGAGAGTGTGATGGAGTGATAGAAAGAGAGAGGGATGGGGTGACAGAGAGTGAGGGATGGAGTGATAGAAAGAGAGAGGGGATGGAGTGATAGAGAGAGGGATGGAGTGATAGAGAGAGGGATGGAGTGATAGAGAGAAAGAGAGAGATGGAGTGATAGAGAGAGAGGGGATGGAGTGATAGAGAGAGAGGGATGGAGTGATAGAAAGAGAGAGGGATGGAGTGATAGAGAGAGGGAGAGTGATGGCGTGATAGAGAGAGAGTGATGGAGTGATAGGAAGAGAGGGATGGGCTGATAGAGAGAGGGAGGGATGGAGTGATAGAGATAGAGGGATGGGGTGATAGAGAGAGAGAGAGGGATGGAGTGATAGAGAGAGACTGATGGGGTGACAGAGTGAGAGAGGGATGGAGTGATAGAGAGAGAGAGGGATGGAGTGAAAGAGAGAGAGAGGGATGGGGTGATAGAAAGAGAGAGGGATAGGGTGATAGAAAGAGAGAGAGATAGAGTGATAGAGAGAGAGTGGGTAGGAGTGATAGAGAGAGAGAGAGGGATGGAGTGAAAGAGAGAAAGGGATGGGCTGATAGAAAGAGAGAGTGATGGGCTGATAGAGAGAGAGAAGGATGGGGTGATAGAGAGAGAGGGATGGGCTGATAGAGAGAGAGAGGAATGGGGTGATAGAGAGAGAGAGGGATGGGCTGATAGAGAGAGAGAGGGATGGGGTGATAGAGAGAGAGATGGGATGATAGAGAGAGGGATGGGGTGATAGAGAGAGAGAGGGATGGGGTGATAGAGAGAGAGAGGGATGGGGTGATAGAGAGATGGGGTGATAGAGAGAGAGATGGGGTGATAGAGAGAGGAATGGGGTGATAGAGAGAGGAATGGGGTGATAGAGAGAGGGATGGGGTGTTGGAAAGAGAGAGGGATAGGGTGATAGAGAGAGAGAGATGGAGTGATAGAGAGATAGAGGGATGTCGTGATAGAAAGAGAGAGGGATGGAGTGATAGAGAGCGGGATGGAGTGATAGAGAGGGATGGGAATATACAGAGAGTTATAGGGTGATAGAGAGAGGGATGGGGTGATAGAAAGAGAGAGGGAAGGGCTGATAGAGAGAGGGCTGGAGTTATAGAGAGAGAAAGGTGGAGTGATAGAGAGGAATAGGGTGATAGAAAGAGAGAGGGATGGAGTGATAGAGAGAGAAAGGTGGAGTGATAGAGAGGAATAGCGTGATAGAAAGAGAGAGGGATGGAGTGATAGAGAGAGTGATAGGGCGATAGAGAGAGGGAGGGATGGGCTGATAGAGAAAGGGAGGGATGGCGTGATAGAGAGAATGATAGGCTGATAGAGAGAGAGAGTGGTGGAGTGATAGAAAGAGAGAGGGATGGGGTGACAGAGAGAGAGGGATGGAGTGACAGAGAGCGAGGGATGGAGTGATAGAAAGAAAGAGGGATGGAGTGATAGAGAGAGGGAGAGTGATGGAGTGATAGAGAGAGAGAGAGTGATGGAGTGATAGAGAGAGAGGGATGGGCTGATAGAGAGAGGGAGGGATGGAGTGATAGAGAGAGAGAGGGATGGGGTGATAGAGAGAGAGAGGGATGGAGTGATAGAAAGAGCTAAGTATGAGTTGACAGAGAGAGAGGGATGGAGTGACAGAGAGCGAGGGATGGAGTGATAGAAAGAAACGGGGGGGATGGAGTGATAGAGAGAGAGGGATGGAGTGATAGAAAGAGAGAGGGATGGAGTGATTGAGAGAGGGAGAGTGGAGTGATAGAGAGGGAGAGGGATGGAGTGATAGAGAGAGAGGGATGGGCTGATAGAGTGAGGGAGGGATGGAGTGATAGAGAGAGAGAGGGATGGGGTGATAGATAGAGAGGGGGATGGAGTGATAGAGATAGAGAGAGGGATGGGGTGATAGAGAAAGAGGGATGGAGTGATAGAGAGAGAAAGAGGGATGGAGTGATAGAGAGAGAGGGATGGAGTGATAGAAAGGGAGAGGGATGGAGTGATAGTGAGAGGGAGAGTGATGGAGTGATAGAGAGAGAGGGATGGAGTGATAGAGAGAGAGAGGGATGGAGTGATAGAGAGAGAGAGGGATGGAGTGATAGAGAGAGGGAAGGATGGAGTGATAGAGAGAGAGAGGGATGGAGTGATAGAGAGAGAGGGATGGAGTGATAGAGGGAGAGGGGGATGGATTGATAGAGAGAGAGGGATGGGGTGATAGAGAGAGAGAGGGATGGAGTGATAGAGAGAGAGGGGGATGGAGTGATAGAGAGAGAGAGGGGATGGGGTGATAGAGAGAAAGAGGGATGGAGTGATAGAGAGAGAGGGGGATGGAGTGATAGAGAGAGAGAGGGATGGAGTGATAGAGAGACAGAGGGATGGGGTGATAGAGAGAGAGGGGGATGGAGTGATAGAGAGAGAGAGGGATGGAGTGATAGAGAGAGAGAGGGATGGAGTGATAGAGGGAGAGGGGGATGGATTGATAGAGAGAGAGAGGGATGGGGTGATAGAGAGAGAGAGGGATGGAGTGATAGAGAGAGAGGGGGATGGAGTGATAGAGAGAGAGAGGGGATGGGGTGATAGAGAGAAAGAGGGATGGAGTGATAGAGAGAGAGGGGGATGGAGTGATAGAGAGAGAGGGGGATGGAGTGATAGAGAGAGAGGGGGATGGAGTGATAGAGAGACAGAGGGATGGGGTGATAGAGAGAGAGGGGGTTGGGGAGATAGAGGGAGAGGGGGATGGAGTGATAGAGAAAGAGGGGGATGGAGTGATAGAGAGAGAGGGATGGGGTGATAGAGAGAGGGCGATGGAGTGATAGAGAGAGAGAGATGGGGTGTTAGAGAGGAGGAGGATGGAGTGATAGAGACAGAGGGATGGGCTGATAGAGTGAGGGAGGGATGGAGTGATAGAGAGGGAGAGGGATGGGGTGATAGATAGAGAGGGGGATGGAGTGATAGAGATAGAGAGAGGGATGGGGTGATAGAGAAAGAGGGATGGAGTGATAGAGAGAGAAAGAGGGATGGAGTGATAGAGAGAGAGGGATGGAGTGATAGAAAGAGAGAGGTATGGAGTGATAGAGAGAGGGAGAGTGATGGAGTGATAGAGAGAGAGGGATGGAGTGATAGAGAGAGAGAGGGATGGAGTGATAGAGAGAGAGAGGGATGGAGGGATAGAGAGAGAGAAGGATGGAGTGATAGAGAGAGAGGGATGGAGTGATAGAGAGAGAGAGGGATGGAGTGATAGAGGGAGAGGGGGATGGATTGATAGAGAGAGAGAGGGATGGGGTGATAGAGAGAGAGAGAGATGGAGTGATAGAGAGAGAGGGGGATGGAGTGATAGAGAGAGAGAGGGGAGGGGGTGATAGAGAGAAAGAGGGATGGAGTGATAATGAGAGAGGGGGATGGAGTGATAGAGAGAGAGAGGGATGGAGTGATAGAGAGACAGAGGGATGGGGTGATAGAGAGAGAGGGGGATGGAGTGATAGAGAGAGAGGGGGATGGAGTGATAGAGAGAGAGGGGGATGGAGTGATAGTGAGAGAGGGGGATGGAGTGATAGAGAGGGAGGGATGGGGTGATAGAGAGAGGGCGATGGAGTGATAGAGAGAGAGATGGGGTGATAGAGAGGGGGATGGAGTGATAGAGACAGAGGGGATGGAGTGATAGAGAGAGAGAGGGGGATGGAGTGATAGAGAGAGAGGGATGGAGTGATAGAGAGAGAGGGATGGAGTGATAGAGAGAGAGAGGGATGGAGTAATAGAGAGAGAGAGGGGGATGGAGTGATAGAGAGAGAGAGGGATGGAGTGATAGAGAGAGAGAGAGGGATGGAGTGATAGAGAGAGAGAGGGATGGAGTGATAGAGAGAGAGAGGGATGGGCTGAAGCAGTTGGCCTGGTCTCCGTTGTTGATGCCTGGCCCTGCCGATGTCATCTTTGTAACTTGGGAAGATCAGGTTATACAAACATACGCAAGCGGTGGCTGTAGTAAGAGAGCCACAGAGTGCGTCAAGGGAACCTGTTACCACAGCCTGCGGAACTGAGTCAAGGTAAACATTAACCTCTGCTCTGTGTCCCAGAGGCCAGGGAGACTACAGGGAGAGGGGCTGGGGGCTGGTGGGGGCTGGTGGGGGAGGGGGAGCTGCGGAGAACGGGGAGGGGCGGTGTCAAATAGCAGCTTGCTGAAGGGAGAGGGAAAGTCAGAAAGAGTGAAAGTGAATGACAGAGAGAGAGAGAGAAAAACAGAGTGAAAAAGAGAGACAGGGAGAGAGATACAGGGAGACAGACAGAGACAGGGAGGTAGACAGCGAGAAAGACAGAGAGAGAGAGAGACAGAGGGAGACAGAGGGAGACAGAGAGAGACAGAGAGAGAGAAACAGAGAGACAGAGAGAGAGACAGAGAGAGAGAAACAGAGAGAGACAGAGAGAGAGAGAAACAGAGAGAGACAGAGAGACTGAGAGAGACAAGGTGACAGACAGAGAGAGAGACAGACAGAGAGAGAGAGAAAATTAGAGAGAAAGAGAGAGAGAGAGACAGGGAGACAGACAGAGACAGGGAGACAGAGAGAGAGAGAGAGAGACAGAGAAAGAGAGAGAGAAAGAGAGAGAGAGGGAGAGACAGAGACAGAGAGAGACAGAGCGACTGAGAGAGAGACAGGGAGACAGAGACAGGGAGACAGGCAGAGAGAGAGACAGACAGAGAGAGAGAGAAAATTAGAGAGAAAGAGAGAGAGAGAGAGACAGGGAGACAGACAGAGACAGGGAGACAAAGAGAGAGAGAGAGACAGAGAAAGAGAGAGAGACAGACGGAGAGAGACAGAGAGAGACAGAGAGAGACAGAGAGAGAGGGGCAGAGAGAAAGAGAGGGAGAAACAGAAACAAACAGAGAGCATCAGAGAGAGCGATGGAAATAGGGAGAGAGAGACAGAGACAGACTGAGAGAGTGACATGGACACAGAAAGGGAGAGAGAGAGGCATGGAGAGAGAAACAGAGAGAGAGAGAGAGACAGAGTAAGAAACAGAGAGAGAGAGGGAGAGAGAGACAGAGTGAGTGAGAGAGAGAGAAGGACAGAGAGAGAAACAGAGAGAGAAACGCAGAGAGCACAATAGAGAGAGTGACGGAGAGAGAGAGAAACAGAAACAGACAGAGCGGGACAGAGAGAGAGAGCGACGGAGATAGAGAGAGACAAAGACAGAGAGCGACAGAGAGAGAAAGATGGAGAGAGGGAGAGACAGAGAGAGAGAGAGAGACAGCAACAGAGAGAGGGAGAGAGAGATAGAGAGAGAGAGAGAGAAAAAGGACAGAGAGAGAGACATAGAGAGAGAGAGACAGAGAGAGTTACAGTGAAAGAGAGTAATGGAGAGAGCGAGAGAGAGAGAGTCAGAGAGACAGCAGGAGAGAGAGAGATTGTAACCCTGGTTAGGCCACAACTATAGTACTGTGTGCAGTTCTGGTCACCATAGTATAGGAAGGACGTGATTGTACTGGAGAGGGTGCAGAGGAGATTCACCAGGATGCTGCCTGGGCTGGAGGGTCTGAGCTATGAGGAAAGAATGGATAGGCTGGGGTTGTTTCCCTTGGAGCAGCGAGGGTTGAGAGGGGACCTGTTAGAGGTGTGTAGGATTATGAGGGGCACAGATAGAATGGACAGGAAGGGACTTTATCCATGAGTAGAGGGGTCAATAACCAGGGGGGCGTAGATTGAAGGTAAGGGGTAGAAGGGTAAGAGGGGAGTTGGGGAGAAGCGGGTGGTGGGAGTCTGGAACCCACTGCCTGAAAGGTTGGTTGAGTCAGGAACTCTCCTAACATTGAAGAAACATTCAGACGGTCACTTGCGTTGCTGTAACCTCCCAGGGCTATGGGCCGAGGGCTGGGGAATGGGGTTAGCGTGGCCTGGTCTTTGTTGACCAGCATGGACTCGGGGGGGGGGGGGGGGCCGAATAGCCTCCTTCTGTGCTGCAGGCGTCTGTGAGACTTGACGGAGTGGACAGGTTTCAACATGAAACAGGTAGACTCTATTACGGAGAGTTTTTCAGACACTACGCGCTCAGCCAGGATTCTCATCAGGAAACCCCACCCTCCCGGACAACCACCCCTGCTTTGGGCTCATTGGTCAGGATCTCCCAGAGCATCATGAGACTCCTGATCGACAGCAGGAGAAGCTATACCTTCAGCTGCTACATTCCCTCCCCGTTTCGCGCTTTTCGCAATTTCTATGAACAGAGACACAATCGAACACCCAACAGCGTACACGAATACGCAATTTCACTCAAGCCCCCTGAGGCGCTCTCTTTTCAGTGGCTAGAGCAGCGTAGCTCTGCCGCTTGAGGTTTCTCAACAGGCTCGACGGGATCTGGGGCTGCAGCGCGAGACATGTCGCTAGAAAGCGGCAGTTCCGGAGTTCGGCAGCTCCACAGGGACCCCCGGGTGTGTCTCTCCTGGGTTGAGCCCGTCACCTCGGGGATCATCGGTCCGGGATTAATCGCGGGTGGGGTAGCGGGTCGCTGGAATGCACCCCCCCCCCCCCACGCACTGAATACGATCCCAGAAACCCAGAACTGCCGCTTTCCAGCGACGTGTCTCACGCTGCGTGCCCAGATCCCGTCGATCCTGTTGAGAAACCTCCAGGGGCAGAGCTACGCTGTTGCAGACGCTGAAAGAGAGCGGCTCAGGGGGCTTGACCTTTAACCGACTGAAACTGTGCACTGGTGTACGTTGTTGGCTGTTCAAATGTGTCTCTGTTAATAGAAATTGAGAAAGCACAGCCCTCTCGGCTAAACTATTCCACGACGGGTGCCAAGGGGGCTGATTTAATGTGTCTGGTTCCATTCGGATTGAGGAATCCCTGAAACTCTGCACCAGTAAAGGCTTTAGGCGCATCGGAAATGCTGATTCCTGGTCGGCTACCAAAGCTAAAATGGTGATGCAAGCTTATCGCTAGTTGGCGATTGCACGTCGTACACATGCATCCGATTGGAAATGAGCATCTACGATCGACAAGTTCGTGGTGCCCGAGAGAGGTCCAGCATCACCCACATGTAGTCCGACCAGAGCACGCCCACCAACGCAGCGGAGCTGCAACAGGCTACCTCTGTTGCTGCGGAGAGCGGAGACAGGGATTGTCCTCGCTTACAGCGTCACCGTCAATGCCTGTTCACCAGACGTGGCTTTGCCTTCGATGTGCTGGGATGTGTGGTGTAGGTACACCCACGGCGCTGTTAGGGAGAGAATTCCAGGATTTTGTCCATGTGGTGTAGGTACACGCACGGCGCTGTTAGGAAGGGAGTTCCAGGATTTTGTCCCTGTGGTGTAGGTACAGCCATGCGCTGTTAGGGAGGGAGTTCCAGGATTTTGTCCGTGTGGTGTAGGTACACCCACGGCGCTGTTAGGGAGGGAGTTCCAGGATTTTGTCCCTGTGGTGTAGGTACACCCACGGCGCTGTTAGGGAGGGAGTTCCAGGATTTTGTCACTGTGGTGTAGGTACAGCCATGCGCTGTTAGGGAGGGAGTTCCAGGATTTTGTCCGTGTGGTGTAGGTACACCCACGGCGCTGTTAGGGAGGGAGTTCCAGGATTTTGTCCCTGTGGTGTAGGTACACCCACGGCGCTGTTAGGGAGGGAGTTCCAGGATTTTGTCCCGTGTGGGGTAGGTACACACACGGCGCCGTTAGGGAGGGAGTTCCAGGATTTTGTCCGTGTGGTGTAGGTACACCCACGGCGCTGTTAGGGAGGGAGTTCCAGGATTTTGTCTGTGTGGTGTAGGTACACCCACAGCGCTTTTAGGGAGGGAGTTTCAAGATTTTGTCCCTGTGGTGTAGGTACACCCACGGCGCTGTTAGGGAGGGAGTTCCAGGATTTTATCCGTGTGGTGTAGGTACACCCATGGCACTGTTAGGGAGGGAGTTTCAAGATTTTGTCCCTGTGGTGTAGGTACACCCACGGCGCTGTTAGGGAGGGAGTTCCAGGATTTTGTCCGTGTGGTGTAGGTACACCCACAGTGCTGTTAGGGAGGGAGTTTCAAGATTTTGTCCCTGTGGTGTAGGTACACCCACGGCGCTGTTAGGGAGGGAGTTCCAGGATTTTGTCCGTGTGGTGTAGGTACACCCACGGCGCTGTTAGGGAAGGAGTTCCAGGATTTTGTCCGTGTGGTGTAGGTACATCCACGGCGCTGTTAGGGAGAGAGTTCCAGGATTTTGTCCCTGTGGTGTAGGTACATACACGGCGCCGTTATGGAGGGAGTTCCAGGATTATGTCTGTGTGGTGTAGGTACACCCACGGCGCTGTTAGAGAGGGAGTTCCAGGATTTTGTCCCTGTGGTGTAGATACACCCACGGCGCTGTTAGGGAGGGAGTTCCAGGATTTTGTCCGTGTGGTGTAGGTACACCCACAGTGCTGTTAGGGAGGGAGTTTCAAGATTTTGTCCCTGTGGTGTAGGTACACCCACGGCGCTGTTAGGGAGGGAGTTCCAGGATTTTGTCCCTGTGGTGTAGGTACACCCACGGCGCTGTTAGGGAAGGAGTTCCAGGATTTTGTCCGTGTGGTGTAGGTACATCCACGGCGCTGTTAGGGAGAGAGTTCCAGGATTTTGTCCCTGTGGTGTAGGTACATACACGGCGCCGTTATGGAGGGAGTTCCAGGATTATGTCTGTGTGGTGTAGGTACACCCACGGCGCTGTTAGAGAGGGAGTTCCAGGATTTTGTCCCTGTGGTGTAGATACACCCACGGCGCTGTTAGGGAGGGAGTTCCAGGATTTTGTCTGTGTGGTGTAGGTACACCCACAGCGCTTTTAGGGAGGGAGTTTCAAGATTTTGTCCCTGTGGTGTAGGTACACCCACGGCGCTGTTAGGGAAGGAGTTCCAGGATTTTGTCCGTGTGGTGTAGGTACATCCACGGCACTGTTAGGGAGGGAGTTCCAGGATTTTGTCTGTGTGTTGTAGGTACACCCACGGCGCTGTTAGGGAGGGAGTTTCAAGATTTTGTCCCTGTGGTGTAGGTACACCCATGGCGCTGTTAGGGAGGGAGTTCCAGGATTTTGTCCGTGTGGTGTAGGTACACCCACGGCGCTGTTAGGGAGGGATTTCCAGGATTTTGTCCCTGTGGTGTAGGTACACCCACAGCACTGTTAGGGAGGGAGTTTCAAGATTTTGTCCCTGTGGTCTGTGGTGTAGGTACACCCACGGCGCTGTTAGGGAAGGAGTTCCAGGATTTGGTCCGTGTGGTGTAGGTACACCCACGGCGCTGTTTGGGAGGGAATTCCAGGATTTTTGTCCCGTGTGGTGTAGGTACACACACAGCGCTGTTAGGGAGGGAGTTCCAGGATTTTGTCCGTGTGGTGTAGGTACACCCACGGCGCTGTTAGGGAGGGGTAGTTCCAGGATTTTGACCCTGTGGTGTAGGTACACCCACGGAGCTGTTAGGGACGGAGTTCCAGGATTTTGTCCGTGCTGGTGTAGGTACACCCACGGCGCTGTTAGGGAGGGAGTTCCAGGATTTTGTCAGTGTGGTGTAGGTACACCCACGGTGCTGTTAGGGAGGGAGTTCCAGGATTTTGTCCGTGTGGTGTAGGTACACCCACGGTGCTGTTAGGGAGAGAGTTCCAGGATTTTGTCCCTGTGGTGTAGATATACCCACGGTGCTGTTAGGGAGGGAGTTCCAGGATTTTGTCTCTCTGGTGTAGGTACACCCACGGCGCTGTTAGGGAGGGAGTTACAGGATTTTTTCTGTGTGGTGTAGGTACACCCACGGCGCTGTAAGGGAGGGAGTTCCAGGATTTTGTCCCCTGTGGTGTAGGTACACCCACGGCGCTGTTAGGGAGGGAGTTCCAGGATTTTGTCCCTGTGGTGTAGGTACACCCTCAGTGCTGTTAGGGAGGGAGTTCCAGGATTTTGTCCCTGTGGTGTAGATACACCCACGGTGCTGTTAGGGAGGGAGTTCCAGGATTTTGTCCCTGTGGTGTAGGTACACCCACGGCGCTGTTAGGGAGGGAGTTCCAGGATTTTGTCTCTCTGGTGTAGGTACACCCTCAGTGCTGTTAGGGTGGGACTTCCAGGATTTTGTCCGTGTGGTGTAGGTACACCCACAGCGCTGTTAGGGAGGGAGTTCCAGGAATTTGTCCCTGTGGTGTAGATACACCCACGGTGCTGTTAGGGAGGGAGTTCCAGGATTTTGTCCGTGTGGTGTAGGTACACCCACAGCGCTGTTAGGGAGGGAGTTCCAGGATTTTGTCCGTGTGGTGTAGGTACACCCACGGCGCTGTTAGGGAGGGAGTTCCAGGATTTTGTCCGTGTGGTGTAGGTACTCCCACGGCGCTGTTAGGGAGGGAGTTCCAGGATTTTGTCCGTGTGGTGTAGGTACACCCACGGCGCTGTTAGGGAGGGAGTTCCAGGATTTTGTCCCTGTGGTGTAGGTACACCCACGGCGCTGGATAGGGAGGGGAGTTCCAGGATTTTGTCCGTGTGGTGTAGGTACACCCACGGCGCTGTTAGGGAGGGAGTTCCAGGATTTTGTCCGTGTGTTGTAGGTACACCCCATGGTGCTGTTAGGGAGGGAGTTCCAGGATTTTGTCCGTGTGGTGTAGGTACACCCACGGCGCTGTTAGGGAGCGAGTTCCATGATTTTGACCCAGCGACAGTGAAGGAACGGCTGA